>SJYQ01000994.1:810780-879633 GCA_006410935.1 Redunca redunca
ACGAGAATCCACTTTGCCCCATCTTGGTCACTCTTTGTCCAGCTACTGTTAAGATACCCTCAGGGATAAGGATATCACTGTGACCTCATGAGGCCCATCCCACAGCTGGAGAGCTCAGTTATAAGTTCTGACATATTTAATAATTATTGGAAATATGTCATAATTTTAAATATTTGAAATATTTAATATTTGTTTAAATAATTATTGGAAATATTTAATAATTATTGGAATATTTGATACTTATTGGAAAGAAAATATACGAAATCTAACTTTGATCATTAGAAACAATACAGGCCAAGCTCCAGGAAACGGGACTCATTCACGACTTTGCTTCTTGTCAAGTCCCCTGAAATCAAGGAAACCTAGACGTTTCAACCGAGTATGGGCTTCCCTGGGGGCTCACTGGTAAAGCATCTGTGAATACAGGAGACTCAGTTTTGGTCTCTGGGTCAGGAGGAGGAGATGGCAACCCACCCCAGTGTTCTTACCTGGAGAATTCCATGGACAAAGGAGCCTGGCGGGCTAGAGTTCAGGGGGTCGCAAAGAGTCAGACATTACTGAGCAACGAACACAAAACAACATGAGTCTCCACTCCAGCTGTCGCCTAAAGAGAGCTTCTCGGCAGAGTAATATCGATCTATTTAGGACGAGGGATTCCAGGGCTGGAGAAAAGCAGCTTTTCCGAGGTCCCCTCCATGGGACCAGTTCCGGGGGGCAGCTCTCGAAACGTAAAACCTCATCCGAGCTTGGTTCCGCCCTTGGAAAGCTGGCTGCTGAAGCTCAGGCAGCGATCACGGCAGATGGAAGCAGCACACAGGTCTGTTCCCAGATCACTGCTTTACAATGGTCTGCTCCTTTCGGCTTTAAGACAACATGCATCAGCCACAGTGCTAATCGCGGAGTCGTGTCCGAATCCGAGACCCCATAGACTGTAGCCCGCCAGGCTCCTCTGTTCATGGGGATTCTCCAGGCAAGAATGCTGGAGGGGGGTGCCATGCCCTTCTCCCAGGGGACTCTTCCCGCCCCAGGAATCGAACCCGCGTCTGTTGCGGCTCGTGCACTGCAGGCCGACCCCGTCCCACTGTGCGACCGGGGAAGCCCATACCCCGTGGAAATGTCTTACACTCTTCTCCTGACTTAACGGTCTCCCCGCTGGGTCTTCACCAAAGCCTTGAGTTTGTGTGTGCGCCATCAGCAGTGACTGAATTCAGCTGCAGGAAACCCGCAGTCACGGGCGTGAATCATCGAGTCCTCTGTGACTTTGAAACGGTTCCTGAGAGAAGGGTCAAGTCAGGATGGATCTGAGCTGAACGCTCTGTAATTGTTTTTTTTCCCTTCCCGGAAAGGCTTTCGGAAGATAGATGTTCATCTCGGCGAAGAAGAAGGGAGTGATGTCAACACTTGAGTCTTATCAGCTGCAGCTCCTTCAGTGACAGCCTCCCTTCCTCGAGAGGATGAGAACACTTCTTTCATCAATTTCCTCTCCATGGCCGGTATCATCTGGGCGTGACTTGCAGAATAACAGACACAATGGGCTTTGGGGAAAACGTCTTAGACAGAATTGGGAATTCAAGGCAGATACTCCCCGCTGCCTCTTCAATGCAGACTCCCTGCTGTCTTTTCTCAGGATCTTGGGTCCTGGGGTCAGAGAGGGTTAAACTAGTAATCGCATCATAACACGGGGCTGGAAGCAGAGACTGTTCTTGTCTGGGGTGGGGCGGGGGAAGGTGAAGCAGGACGTTAGTTCAAGAGGACAGCGTTCAGATTTTCTTTTACGTTTGCGTTCATCTTTTGGCCAGAGGCGAGCACATCCTTAAAGGCAATTAATTGATTTTTTGCTCTGAAGGGAATGTGAACCATCTTTTAAGTGATGGCAATCTTAGAGCACGGTACTTTGTCAATAAACACTGTCTAATGAAGGATAATGGTGGTGCAAGTGGGAAAGAATCAAGGCCTGGGTCGGGAAGATCCCCTGGAGGAGGGCATGGCAACCTGCTCCAGGATTCTTGCCTGGAGAATCCCATGGACAGAGGAGCCTGGTGGGCTACAGTCCACGGGGTCGCAGAGGGTCGGACAGGGCTGAACAGACATGTACATAATGAACGATAAAGATGTTTAACACACAGACATCCTAGGAAACTTAGCATCCCAGATCCAGCCTGGCTTGCGTGTGGGTGTGTATCCACACTGTCTCAGCCTCTTAAGGGGATTCACTGCAAACCCTTCATACTTGAGTCACAAAGGCAAAATACCAAATAAGGCGTAAGTAACCTGGAACCCCGTTTATCAAATGCATTTAACAGAAGAAGATAATTCTCCCAAATCTAGTTCCTCTGTGACTTCCCCAATTCTTTCTGTAGTTTCATGTACTCATCAGAGCTGGTATTTCGAAACATTAATTCTTTAGTGCTATCCTTCTTATGCTAAAAAAAAAAAAAAAAAAAAAAAAAAACAAGATTTCTGACTAAAAGTCAAAAAACCAGAACCTACCAGGTTCCTACCAGGAGAAGCGGATGACAGAGGATGAGATGGTTGGATGGCATCAGCAACTTGACGGACATGAGTTTGAGCAAGCTCCAGGAGTTGGTGATGGAGAGGGAAGCTTGGCGTGCTGCAGTCCATGGGGTCACAAAGAGTCGGACACGACTCAGCAAGTGAACTGAACTGACGGGGTATCTAAACAACAATCCTTTACTAAACATTAAAAAAAAAAAAAAAAACCTTTGCAAAGTATTACACTGAATGTAAAATTAATAGTTACTAAAGAAGCTGTGTGTGTGTTAAGACATTCAGTCATGTCCGACTCTCTGCGACCCCATGGGCTGAAGCCAGCCAGGCTCCTCTGTCTGTGGAATTCTCCAGGCAAGAATATGAGAGTGGGTGGCCATTTCCTTCTGCAGGGGAGCTTTCCGACGCAGGGACTGAACCCGTGTCCCTTCTGTCTCCTGAAATGCAGGCAGATTACTAGCTGAGCCACTGGGGAAGCCCCAGATACAGGAAGGTGTTCCCAGGTGGCACTCGTGATAAAGAGCCCGCCTGCCAATGCAGGTAGACAAGATACCTGGGTTTGATCCCTGGGTCGGGAAGATCCCCTGGAGGAGGGCACGGCAACCCACTCCAGTATTCTTGCCTGCAGAATCCCAGGGACAGAGGAGCCTGGTGGGCGGCAGTCCACAGGGTCAGAAAGAGTTGGACAGGACTGAGCAACTTAGCATATACGCACAGAAGCACAGATATAGGAATTTCTCCTCTTACTGCTCTTTAATTTACTGTGCTTTGAATTTAACGAATTTAAAAGAAAAAGGCAAGTGGAAGGTTTGGGGCAAACTTGCATCGATCAAGTCAGTGCCACCATTTTCCCAACAGTATTGGCTCATTTCCTATCATGGTATCACACACTGGTAGTTCTTGCAATATTTCAATCTTTTTCAATGTTATCTTTTCAATAATGAAAAGAAATTTATTTGACTAATTATGTAATTCACCAGAAAGTGTTCTGTACACAATCTTTACATGTTCTGGAGTAAAACGACTTTCTAATTTCTTTGCTTATTCTATCCTTTATCAACTTTAAACCAAACTAAATTTGAAGGTAATATTATATTAAAAAAAATTTTTCTACTGAGGTATGTTTGATGTATAATGTAAGTTTCAGGTGTACAACACAGTGATTCATAATTTTAAAAAATGACTGCATTGATACTAATAGTTATTATGTGTGTGTATTAGGTCCGACACTTTGTGACCCCATGGACTGTAGCCCGCCAGGCTCCTCTGTCCGTGGGATTCTCCTGGCAAGAATGCTGGAGTGAGTTGCCATGCCCTCCTCCAGGGGATCTTCCCCACCCAGGGACGGAACCTGGGTCTCCTGTATTGCAGGCAGATTCTTTACCGTCTGGGCAAACCAGGGAACTCTTAATAGTCATTATAAAATATCACCATATTCCCTGTGGTACACAATGTATCCTTGTGGCTTGTTTATTTTATACACAGTAGTTTATATCTCTTGGTCCCCGCTCTGTAATCCTCTCCTTGTCTTGGCCCCCCTGCTCTGTCTTTCCCCTGGTAGACACGAGTTTGTTCTCTAGAGCTGTGAGCCTGCTTCTTTGCTGTTACACTCTCTACATTCTTTCGTAGATTCCACAAATAAGACTCTGGCAATATTTCAAACACTGGCATTGAGATTATATTTGTGATCAGTGACCTGTGATGCCACTACTGTAACTCGTGGAAGGCTCAGGAGATGGCATTTCTTAGCAATAAAATCTTTTTAAAAGTAAGGTCTCTAGGCTGTTTTCAGACATTATGCTATTGCACATTTAGCAGACTGCAGGGATCTGTAAACATTGTTTTCATATGCATGGGAAACCAAAAAAAAAAAAAACTCACCTGACTCTCTCTGTTGCAGTCTGAGCACAGGTTATCTGCTGGGTGAGTCTTGTGTTTCCCTGTATGCCTTTAGCTATATTGGATTTTTAGCCACAGGCACAACGAACGTTTCAGAAATAAAAACGAAACACATGGTGTGCTTAGCTGAAAAAGTCGTTCAGATTTGCCTTTCTGAAGCACATTTGTGATGCAATGCAAGGAGCAAGCTTAAGAAATGGTACATAAGAAGAAAGACAAGTTAGGTCTCCAACTAAAGTTCTGAAACGCATGATGGAAGGATACATAACACCTAGTGAGATTCAGGTAAAGCAGGAATGGAGGAAAGAGAAAATATAACGAGGAAACGAACGCACGGATGTTCCCTTCCCCAAATCATACGGATGGACATCACAATGAATTAAAAATGCATCTGCGGGATCACTGCAGAGGGTGACTGCAGCCATGAAGCTAAAACACTCCTGAGAAGAAAAGCGATGACAAACCCAGACAGCATATGAAGAAGAAGAGCCATTACTTTACCAACAAAGGTCCATAGAGACACAGCTATGGTTTTTCCAGTAGTCATATGTGAATGTGAGACTTGGACTGTAAAGAAAGCTGAGTGCTGAAGAATTGATGCTTTTGAACTGTGGTGTTGGAGTAGACCCTTGAGAGTGCCTTGGACTGCAAGGAGATCCAACCAGTCCATCCTAAAGGAGATCAGCCCTGAATATTCATTGGGAGGACTGATGGTGAAGCAGAAACTCCAATACTTCGGCCACCTGATTCAAAGAACTGACTCATTTGAAAAGACCCTGATGCTGGGAAAGATTGAGTGCGGGAGGAGAAGGGGACAACAGAGGATGAGATGATTGGATGGCATCACCAACTGAATGGACGTGACTTTGAGTAAACTACAGGGGTTGGTGAGGCTTGGCGTGCTGCAGTCCATGGGGTCGCAGAGAATTGGACACAACCGAGCAACTGAACTGAGCTGAACTGATGATGGCTCAGTGGGTAAAAAATCCGCCTGCAATTCTGGAGACCTGGGTTCGATCCCTGGGTTGGGAAGATCCTCCTGGAGAAGGGCAAGGCTACCCAGTCCAGTACTCCAGCCTGGAGAATTCCACGGACTGTATAGTCCATGGGGTCGCGAAGAGTCGGACACGACTGAGCAACTTCCACTCACTGTCACGTGATGCCATACTTTGACTTGCAAACGCATGACTGTATTCCTTATGTGGACACAAAGTGGCTTTCTCGTGCCTAGTCATGAAAGGCCACGATTATTAAGAATGGAAAATCAAAAGCTGAGATATGGATCTTCTAGCAAAGTGCGTGGAGCGAAGAAACATTACTCACTGGGGACAGACAGTCATGTACAACTGGCGCCTCTTACCCTCTGGTTACTGCGGGTTTCTGCTCTCTTGCTGCTCACAAAGAATAAAATGAGTCATCCGGATTCAAGCCTCAGTTCCTTATACCATAGCAACCGAAAGCAAACAGAGCCATTCCAATCCCGACGGCCTTTACTCTGGATCTCAGCAATGACTTTGCTTTGAAGATCTCTGCATGACTCTGCTGAAGGCACCGCATTCTAAGTCCCTACCAGCTTTTCAGAAAATAAAGAATACAATCTGGACACTTCCCAGTGGTCCAGTGGTTAAGACTCTTAACTTTCACTGCAGGGACCATGAGTTTGATCCCTGCTCGGGGATAAAACTAAAGTCCCGTGTGCCACCGGATGTGGCCAAAATCTTCAAGAAAGTACAGTCGATCTATGTTGCCTGACCCTCCGCTTCCATAGAAATTGGACCAATGGTAGAATGCTCTGGTCATACCTTTTGTCTCATGATGGTTAAAAGAAAGATGAACAATTTTATAAAACTACTGAAAATTTCCCCCATTGGCCTATGGCATTCAAATCTTTTTTGAATGTGACGAACAACATTGCCTCATTCATAAGCATTTCTCACAGACATGAACGTTCATTAACACATTTCAAGGCAGACTTACATATCTTTTCTGCAAATGAGTCTCACGTAGGTGAATAACAAATTCACATGCCTTTTCCTAAATCTATTTCTGTTCCACAATGCTATATAAATACTGAAGTAAAATTGCCTTTATTTTTTTTTAAGGGAAATGATTCCCTTAAAAGTTATTCCCTGTTTAATTATGTAGATCACACAGAAGAAAATGAGGTGAGAATAAAATTGCTTCACTGTTGATTAGTTTATAGATATGTCATGTCTCATGGTGAGACTGCGCGCCAGGGAGAAATAAAGAAATACTGGCCGACTTTATCCTTGAACGAAGCTGAGGAAAAAAATCAAAAATGAAAAACTGGGAAGGATACCAATGCATACTGGGTAGGATTTCTTTTTTACCGAAAACATTAGATAAATAATTCCAAAATAATCGGAATGCTCTTGAATTGAGAAACAGTTTAAAGCAATCCTTAGGGAAAAAAAAACAACACTGGCTTTTACACATATTTTTACCCTTCAAACATTTCAACCTGTTAAGAAACTTCTGAATCTATTTCACTTAAACCATCTGCAATGAATACTTGCAACCGGATCAAAAAAATATTCAACAACAACAATCAAAAAAACTGCACGATCAAGTATAGGAGGACTGCTGCTGCTGCTGCTAAGTCCCTTCAGTCGTGTCCGACTCTGTGCGACCCCATAGACAGCAGCCCACCAGGCTCCCCCGTCCCTGGGATTCTCCAGGCAAGAACACTGGAGTGGGTTGCCATGTCCTTCTCCAATGCATGAAAGTGAAAAGTGAAAGTCAAGTCGCTCAGTCGTGTCCGACTCCTAGTGACCCCATGGGCTGCAGCCCACCAGGCTCCTCCGTCCATGGCATTTTCCAGGCAAGAGTCCTGGAGTGGGGTGCCACTGCCTTCTCCGATACTACGGCTATCAGGCTATCATTTAATTTTTTGCATGATTTAAAAGTGCTAATAAAATCTAACTTTTAAGGCTAAAAGTTTTTAACTGCAAATGGCACCCCACTCCAGTACTCTTGCCTGGAGAATCCCATGGATGGAGGAGCCTGGCGGGCTACTAGTCCATGGGGCTCAAAGAGTCGGACACGACTGAGTGACTTCACGTATATTTTAGTACATTCTCTTTATGTTAATACTGTACATCATGCAATTTTAGGCTAGAAATAATCACGCATTCAACTCTTGCATTCCGTTTTCAACCCTCTGATCTTGCACACATTTCATCAGATTTAACACTATATAAGCTGCATATTTATATATGAAATTACCCTTCTGTGATGGATTGGAAATAACAAACAACCCCAAAAATAAAAATAATAAAAGTTAATTATCCAAGACAAATACTTTAAATTTGTTGTGCTATGAGATTATGAGACTTTTCTTGAGAAATGGTAATCTTTTGAAATGTCTTCATTTCTAAAGTATTTGCTAACATTCTGATGACATCTACGTTGCTCTTCTTTCTGCTTTTCATTGGAAATCTGAGAAAACTTCAGCTCCTGTTCCCCTGAACTCGTTGATAAATTTCAAGTTTTATATGTTGGTCTGTGTTCATTTGGTCCGTGTGTCAGAATGATATGGACTGAACTTCACGGTTATTAAAACACACTCCATCAACAGATAAACAGAGGAAGAAGATGTGGTATGTACACCGCGGAATATTACTTGGTCATGAAAAATAATGAAACAATCCCATCTGCCACTGCATGCACAGATGTAGAGATGATGACCCCAAGTCACACAGAGAAAGACAAGTATCGTATGATATCATTTATACGCGGAATCTAAAACTAACACAAAAACGTGTATTTACAAAAGAGACTCACAGACATAGAAAACAAACTTATGGTTACCAAAGCAGGAAAGACAAGACAGGGGACATAAAGCAGGAGTTCTGGATTAGCAGATATAAACCACTATATATAGATATATAAAACCAGGACCTAGTGTATACCACAGGCAACTACATTCAGCAACCTGTAATAAAGTATAATGAAAAAGAGTCTGAAAAAGGAATAGATAGAGACGTACAACCGAATCTCTTTGCTGCACACCTAAAACTAACATGCTATTGTAAATCAACTGTACATCGATTCTTCAAAGAAATTTTAAAGAAACGCTCAATACTGAAAAATTTTGGAAGCTGCTTTGCATTCCAAATGAGGCAACTAAAATTGTGAATGGATTTCAAACAGAGTCAAGTACTCAGAATTATAAATTATAAACATTCAAATTATAAATATTCAAAAATATAAAAGCTCAATTTGCAATTCTAGAAGAGTATGTTATTGTTGATATCCCAATAAATGCCATTTTGGCATAAAATACACCCTTATGCTTTTATACCGTGCCTGGATTTCACACATAAATTCACTACGATAAAACTGATCCACAGATGTACAATCAGAAGCCCATTATTCATTGATTCTTCAATATATACAATGAAACTTACTGAGTCCTCAGATATACACTGTTTCATTATTTCTCTCAGTAACTCTCTGAATTAGCTGTTGCTACTGCCATCTGATAGATTTAACACGCACAAACTCATGAACAGCTGGCTGTATCTTTACCGTTAATCTTTAAGTTCAGTGACCTTACATAAAATTATGCAAATAAGAATGAGAGCATTTTGATGAGCAATTTTTAATACCTGAATTTCAGATGAAACAGTGGCTACAGTAATTTCTATGTAAAACACCCACGAGTTTATTTCTATGATGGCTTTTCATCACGCATTTCAAAAAGATCAAACATTCTCCAGCAGACCAACGGAGCCAAACTCTCATTTCCCAAGAAACACTCAAATATTGATTGAAAAGTTGAAAGAAATGTGTGAAAAAAAACAGTATGATTCAGTGTTTCACAGAGAACTGTTAATGAAAATATCCTCTCATCCATAACTCTAGCAGTAACAGAAATCATAATTAAAACTCAACTTGCATGTGCTGTCTTATGAAAGATGAATAACTGTCGGAAATTTCTTTGAAGTCTGGGGTGTTAGGAATAATATTACCTATTTAATGCTTGTAAAATGAAGAAGTCCTTCTCTGAATTCTGAGCTAAGAGAGTACAGCTTCAATATGGTATTTTGCATTATCTCTATAAATTGTTATCCCCTATCTTATCATATTTGTGTTAAAATGAGAATAAAGCTGACATGTTTATTATGTAGCAACAGATTGGAAATTCAAACCAACCCCTTTATGAGAACAAGAGAAAATTTGCATGATCCAAAAAAAAAAACTTCTTTATAAAACTTTGAATGCTGCAATCACACTTAGGTGCTTTCCTGGGGGCTCACCGGTAAAAACCTACCTGGCAATGCTGGGGACACAGGCTCAATCCCTGATCTGGGAAGGTCACGCATGAAAATGAAAGGGAGTATACAGTCCCTGGGATTCTCCAGCCCAGAATACTGGAGTGGGTTAGCCATGCCCTTCTGCAGGGGATCTTCCCAACCCAGGGATCGAACCCAGGTCTCCCGCATTGCAGGCGGATTACACCTGCCATGGAGCAACTAAACCCAAGCCCTCAAGCCCTAAAGCCTGTGCTCCGTAACAAGAGAAGCCACAGCAATGAAAAGTCCACGTACCACAAGGAGCCAGGAGCCCCCCGCTCTTTGCAACTAGAGGAACCCCCGTGCAGTGAAGACCCAGCACTGCCAACATGTTAAAAAAAAAAAAAAAATTCCATAAAAACATAGAGATGATGGCACCAACACAGACGAGAAAGTGAGGGTTCAGGGAGGTATTCCACCAGGACACCCCATGCACAGAGCGGCTTTATCTGAAAGAATTTTCCATTCTGGAAGGAAGTGTTGTAGAAGGGAGCAGGGTCAGAGCCCGGGATCCATGGAACTTATGCAGTCTGGTCAGTTCCCCGAAATACTTTACTCCCTCCGTGCATTTCACCTCAGGGCAAGTACGAAACAAATGCAAAGTCAGATTAACAGGGACTTGCAGCCCACTCCCACAGCATCTTAAAAAAAAAAAAAAAAAATTCAAAGAATAGCAGGTCTTCGTGAATTATAGAACTTGAATTTAATATCCACAGGGAGTCAGCCCAGGAGGAACAAACCCCTAGTCTGTGCCAATTTATTACTATGAATATTTTTCCTTTTCAATAAAACATTAGACACATGTATATATTTATATATTTATATATATATATATATATTTAAAATAAAATATCCAATAACATAAAATAAAATATTGGGGTTTTTATTGGTAGAAAGTGCAGTTGGTAAAGAATCCGCCTGCAATGCAGGAGAGCCCGGTTCGATTCCTGGGTCGGGAAGATCCCCTGGAGGAGAGATAGGCTACCCACTCCAGTATTCTTGCTTCCCTGGTGGCTCACCTGGTAAAGAATCCACCTGCAATGTGGGAGACCTGGGTGCAAAATTTGGGTTGGGAAGACCCCCTGGAGAAAGGAACAGCTACCCACTCCAGAATCCTGGCCTGGAGAATTCCTTGGAGGGTACGGTCCATGCGGTCGCGAAGAGTCCGACACGACTGAGCAACTATCACTTCACTTTCCCATAAAATGATTACAAAAGATGATCAAGCACATAAGGTAACAAGAAGCTACTCATAAGAAATCCAGCAGAACTAACAGTGACTGAAATGAGTTTCCCCTCGCCCAGCTAAAGAAGAGAGTGTAATGATCGGATATGTATGACAAGCCAACTTAAAAACAATGCTCGAATAACCAAAAAACTCGGCAGGGAGTGAGAAACGGTTCAAACGTTGGGTCAAGGGTATCTTCAAGGACCCGGTGGAAATGCTAAATGAGAGTATGAGAAGAATTTAAAAAAAAAATTAATAGCTAATAGATCAGCTTAAGAGAGGGTGAGCACCAGAAACCTGATGCTTCTGAACTGTGGTGTTAGAGAAGACTCGAGAAAATGAGGATTTGCAAGTTTTCCATAGTGACAGTTCTTGGTGCATGAAAATATTAGACAATGAGATCATCAAGGGAGAGAAACGTAAGCAGGGGTGAATGAGATGAAGCAAATACAAGATTCAGAATTTAAACACAATTGGGGAAGCACAGTCAAGAAAATAGGAAACAGAAAATTTCAAAGATGTGAAAATTATAGGGAAGAACAAGAATTCAGTTTAGCAGGGTAAAGGAAACATGTAACACAATTACAAGTTTGGTGAAATGGCTGACCCAACTCATTAGACACAGAAGAAAAGAGAATTGCTGAAATAAAATAAAGTACTGAAGAAAAAATAATGCAGAATGAAGTTTGGAAAATAAAAGTAGGTGGAAATACAAAAATAACAGTAAAAATGGAGTCACGGAGATAAAAAGTAAGAGATGTTTAATTAGGCTATCAAAGAAGAAAAGAAAAAAATATATATAGTAGCAACATTTGAGAAAGAGAGGACTGAGAACTCTCAGAACTTAAGTAAAACACCATTCCAAAAGTTGAGACGATTAAGAAATTCTACCCGAGTAACTTAGAAGAACACCACTATCAGCTGTATCACAGAAAACATGCAGAAACTCAAAGGCAAACACCCCTGAAAACTGGTATCTGCAGAATGTGCCGTTTTTAAAGCAGTAACTTTTAAACAGGCAGCTAAATTCTCTACACCAACAAGAGAACCGAGACCACATCAATGATATTTTCGATGACCAAAAAAGAACATTTGCAGAGAAAACTGCAAATTAAAATTTGGTGAGCATATTCTTCAAGAGCGGATATCAAAAAGAAATTCTTAAGCAAGTGAACCAGGGTTTTCAATGGCTCACATGCTCTGAAAACATATCACTAGATTTGTTTTTCATTTTGGAATTTTCAATTTTTGTAAATTTTTAAATTAAAAAGTTTTTTCTTACAGAGAAAATTAGAGGCATGTATGAACATAGAGATTATTATATTAAGTGAAGTAAGTCAGAGAAAGACAAGTTATCATAAGGCATTGCTTCTATGTGGAATCTTAATAAATATCAAAAATATCAATAAATACCCATGAACTTCTTTACAGAACAGAAACATACAAAGATATTAAAAACAAACTTATGGCCACCAAAGGGCAAAGGTGGAGTGATAAATTAGCAGTTTGGGATCAGCAGATAGAAATTACTAAAAATAAAATAGAAAAATAACAAGGATCTGCCATATAGCACAGGGAACCACCTTCAATATTTATATGACTCTATAATGAAAAAATTCATATATATATATATGTTTATATATCTATGAATAATTGAGTCATTTTGCCACATACAGGATATAAAGACAATACTGGACATCAGCTATATTCCAATAAATAAATTTTTTAAATGACTATCTCGATTTGCTGTATGAGAGTGTAACATGCCCACTGACCCCAGCAAGAGAATAGACTAAGGAAATGGAAAACCAAGCCACTCACGAGCTATATTCACCAGCATAAGAAAAACAGAAAAATTAATCACTACTATGTCGGATTGATTTTGACACACCAAGTTATGTTAACATTATAATACACAAACATATCCTCTTTATGTATTACAGTGTATGGGCTTGCCTGCTAGCTCAGATGGCAAAGAATCTGCCTGCAGTGCGGGAGCCCTGGGTTCGATCCCTGGGTTGGGAAGATCCCCTGGAGGAGAAAGGAAAGGCTCCCCATGCCAGTGTTCTGGCCTGGAGACTTCCATGGACTGTATGGCCAATGGGGTCGCAAAGTCGGGTAGGACTGAGCGACTTTCACTTTTACTATGTGATGGTTCAGATAGTAATGAATCTGCCTGCAATACAAGAGACCCAGGTTCAATCCCTGGGCTAGGAAGATCCCCTGGAGAAGGGCATGGCAACCCACTCCTGTATTCTTGCCTGGAGAATCTCATGGACAGAGGAGCCTGGTGGGCTACAGTCTATGATGCGTCTCAAGGAGTCAGACAGGACTGAGTGATTAAAACAGACATATATATCTTTATCTCATATATCTCTAGTTTATATACTCTCAAATATCTATCTATATAGATATGTGATATCAACCTAGTAAAAAATAATGTTTCAAAAATGACCAACCCACCACATTTAGAAAAAATATGCTAATAAAATCTAATATCCAAATACAAAGATTTTTAGCAACAAAGAATAGAAGGGAACTTCTCTATTTGATATAAACTCTCGAGTAAAACCCTTTGGTGGGCATATCACCCCAGTTGGTTAAAGGTAGGAAGCACCGTCTTTGAAGCCAGATCTAGAAAAACAAATACCCACATCTTTTGTTTCTATTCAGGATTATACTGGAGGTGAAAACAAACGCATGTAAAGATCAAGAGTATTAGTTTGTTTTTCCTGACAGATGATACGTGTATATGCACAAAAATCCCAAACAATATGAGAAGTGAATACATTTACTGATTATCAAATTGAGAAATAAAACAGAAATTATATATTTTATTACTGCAGCAAAAATAGATAGAAATGAAAGGTTTTAAAAGATGATCTGAAAACACCAGTTTCTATAAATCAGTTAAACAAAATGTGTACAAAATCTCTATTCAGAATATTATAAACCAGTATGAAGAAAAGATAAAAATTCTTAAACTAGTGTTAAGGATACATCATTTTCATAAATTGGTTTTCTACTCAATATTGAAAGATGTCCAATAAACACAATCTGGTAAGATATTAATCAAATTCTTAATTAAAATCAGATGTTTATTTTCCAAGGGGAGACTCTAAAGTTTATACAAATATGGAAAGTTTAAAAAATAATGAAGACTTCAAAAATATCAACAAGAGAAAACCTGTGATAGCACATAGTGTGAATTATCATAAAATATGATATTTGAGAGAATATGATATTGGCACAGAGACAGATACGAACTTTGGGGATATGAGATAATTTTTTTTTCAAGAAATGGCATTGTGTGATGTTGAATTATCTATATAGAAAAAATCAATTGTACTCATCTGCATCATAAAAAATAAAAACTCCCATGTGGAATTATAACATAAAAAAAGACATAAATAGGCTTTTTAGGACGCTAAAGAAAGATAGGTTCACATCCTTGGGCCAAAAAAATGTGTTAAGCAATATTCCAAAAGCACTAATCCTAAAGTAAATGGTATAGAGTCATTTAATGAATAACTTCAGCTCAGTTAATGCTGGTGACAGGCAATACAGGAGATACGGAATATCCGTAGTGGAAGTAACTGCTGAAAGACACTCATCAAAATACATCAGTAGGAAAACCATTGAACAGTGCAAGAGAAAAACTGATACATAGGACAATTCATCAAACAGGAAATAAACTGGCCGGGCCATCTATGGAAAAGTCTCCACCTCAGGAAGCCGTAACTGGAAATACATTGAGATTCCCCGTACCTTCATTAGACTGGAGAAAGAAAATGAAATTCTGATAGTGCCCAGTGTGGGATGGATTTCACACTGCTGGTGAAAACACTTATTCCCACGTTGGAAAACACTTCATTCCCATCAAAGCTAAAAGTCAAGATTCCCACCAAGAGGTCCAGCAGGGCCATGTGCCCCAGAACCCGCCTACGAGTTCAGAAATCACAATGCGTCTCCACGAATTGTTAAAACACAAACGATCCTCATAGCCAAGACTGGAGATAATACATTCATCTACTAACGATACAGTGGAAAGGTGCCTTCTGATGTAGCCACGTCATGGGAGGTGTGTGCGTGTGCAAACTCACTCGGTTGTGCCCGACCTTTTGCGACTCCATGGACTGTAGCCCACCAGGCTCCTCTGTCCACAGCAGTCTCCAGGCAGGAATACTGGAGTGGGTTGCCACGCCCTCCTCCAGGGGATCTTCCCCACCCAGGGATGGAACCCACGTCTCTTATGCCTGCAGCACTGGCAGAAAGGTTCTTGACCATCCGCCCAGGAAGCCTGTCAAAGTCATACTACAGAAGCATTAAAACAAGTTCAACAGACACACATAAAAGCAACACATATGTACCGTCAAAGGACAATCGTGGTTAAGAATCCTTCTGCCAAGGCAGAGGGCATGTGTTTCATCACTGGTCTGGGAAGATGTCCCCTGACAGGGAGCAATTAAGCCTGACTGCTACAACAACTGGGTCCCAGTGCTAAAAGCTGCTGAAGCCGGTGCATCTAGACCCCATGCCGTGCACCAAGAAAACCACCGTGATGAGACGTCTGCACACCGCAAGCGGAGAGGAGCCCCCAGGCAACCCAACTAGACAAAAGCTTGTGTGTGGCACAGAAAACTCAGCACAGCCCCAAACAAATGAATTCCTTAAAAAAAAATAATAATTAAAAATAAGATCGCAACCGTGAGTGAAGGCATCAGAAGAGACAGCTGCATTCATCTCCAAGTCCCCAAACATGAAAAGTTTAATTCATGTGATGTAGGGATACCTATATTGGTGGGGAAAAGAAAACAGGAAACAAAGAAGTGATCTGCTTAAGAGAATAATGCAGGAGACCCGGGGTTCGATCCCCTGGAGAAGGGCATGGCAACCCACTCCAGCATTCTTGCCTGGAGAATCCCACGGACAGAGGAGCCTGGAGGGCTGCAGTCCATGGGGTCGCATAGAGTTGGACACGACTGAGGGGCTTAAGATAGGAAGAGAGAAATGCTTTTGTGAAGATGACATGTTTCTCCTTCTCGACAGGGCTATAGTCACGGGAATATTTGCTTTCCTTTTTGATATTGTCCTGAAAATTGATGCTGTGTGGACTACTGTGCGTGTTGTATTTCAGACGGAGTGGTTTTATTTTTCAATTAGTGTAGGTTGAATTGCAACATAAATAGTGACCGATTTACAGTCTATTAGGTTGGCAAAAAACTAAACCAACATTTTGACCAACCCAATATACCAGTATCAATATATCTAATATATATGTGTGTTCTGGCATTATCGGTAGCTTCTGATGGGTGCCTTTAAATGGTTCATCTTGCCACTGAAAGTGAAAGTGAAGTCGCTCAGTTGTGTCTGACTCTTTGCAGCCTCGTGGACCGTAGCCCACCAGGCTCCTCCGGCTATGGAATCTCCAGGCAAGAATACTGGAGTGGGTTGCCATTCCCTTCTCCAGGGGAATTTTCCCAACCCAGGGATCGAACCCAGGGCTCCCGCATTGCAGGCAGACGCTTTAACCTCTGAGCCACGGTACCATTAGAAACACGGGCCCATCACTGGAGAGCCATTCATGGTAACAGGGAACATTTACCGTCCTCCTCTTACAGATACACAGAAAAGGTTTGGGGAAAGCCTTCACTCCAAGTCCCTTCAGACATGGCTAAGTTTACCCATTTTCCTACAGCACTAGCCGCTGGTTGAGAGCCGGAGTCTATTCATTCACAGATGTCAAACGCCAACGTAAACCCATCTGCCATTCCATACATCCCTTGGGGACACTCACATCGTGAGCATCGTCTGAGGTTGATGGGAAAGTTATTTCTTCCGACTGCATGTCTGCGTGTGTGGTAAGGTATTAGTCATCTTAAAAACAGCCAGGGAATTAAAATACGCTTGCTCCTTGGAAGGAGACCTAGGACAAGCCTAGACAATGTGTTAAGAAGCAGAGACATCCCTTTGCCAGCGGAGGTCCATCTAGTCAAAGCTCTGGTTTCTCCGGCAGTCTCATATGGATATGAGGGCTGGACCACAGAGAGGGTTGAGCACTAAAGACTCAATGCTTCTGAACTGAGAAGACCCTTCAGAGTCCCCTGGACTGCAAGGAGATCCAACCAGTCAAGCCTAAAGGAAAGCAGTCCTGAATAGTCATTGGAAGGACTGAGGCTGAAGCTGAAGCTCCAATGCCTTGGCCAACTGATGGGAAGAGCTAACTCACTGGAAAAGACCCTGATGCTGGGAAAGATTGAGGGCAGGAGGAGAAGGGGACGACAGAGGATGAGATGGTTAGATGGCATCACCAACGCAATGGAGATGAATGTGAGACAATTCCTAGAGACAGGGGAAGACAGAGAAGGCTGGTGTGCTACAGTCCATGGGGTGGCAAAGAGTCCGACATGACCAAACAACATCCTAAACATCGACAACAGTAGGTATCATATCTTTACCAATTTATCTAGCTACATGAAGTATTCAGAGTTTTTTCTATGGAGAGGATGTGATCAAATTTTTAATTATTCACAGACACCTAAAAAAAAATACTATTTTTGGCCATGCCACATGGCTTGCGGGATCTTAGTTCCCTGGCCAGGGACTGAACTCATGCCCTTGGGCAGTGAAAACACAGACTCCTAAGCATTGAACCACCAGGGAATTCCTTCAAAGACATTTTCTTCTTTTGTTAGAAAAGGACCTAGTTCCACAGAAAACACATTGCCTACGTTTTAATTACAAAGATCAGGTACCATGATAGGTTACCGATGACTGTGAAACTGGCTGAAATTGGGTTGAAGATACATGAAACAGTCAGGAAGCATCTTCATTAAACAGGGTTTTAAAGGTGAGGGTGCAAAGTGAGCTTTCTAAAAATAAGCAGGATGCAAATCATAGCTCCGAATGAAAGCCATCCCTCACAAGAGTCAATTTGGAAAGAGGTACAGGCAGCATTCAGGTGGCTCGGAGCATTTTGATTTTCTCTTTTCAATGTGCCTCAGGAGTTAGCGGAATCAAGCTAACGTTTCTGGCTGAACCTTGTTTTTTGAATTAAAATTGCATCATGCGACATGGTTACCGACCGTACTCAACAGAACCTTGGCTGCTTCCAAATATAACTCCCACCCCGCCGCCTTCAGGATTAAGAGCTGCCTCGTAGCAAGATATTGAAAATAAATTACCAAGGGCTTTCAAGCAATTTAAAGCGAGTAGAAACGAAATAGGTTCCAGCAATCTTATTTTATTGCAATTAGAGCGTTGCCTCTGAAGTGACTCATTTATATATAATCACACTCCTTTGGTACAGTTTCTGATATGCTTGCTAAATTGTATCAGCCTAATTGTGCAACAGTCAGCACTTATACATCTTCGATATTTTACCATTATTTATTAAAATATTTACTAACATATATTGTCATCAGTAAGTGCCGGAGAAGACTCTTGAGAGTCCCTTGGACTCCACGGAGATCAAACCAGTCAATCCTAAAGGAAATCCACCCTGAATATTCACTGGAAGGACTGTTGCCGAAGCTGAAGGTCTAATATTTTGGTCACCTGATGCCAAAAGCCGACTCACTGGAAAAGACCCTGATGCTGGGAAAGATTAAGGACAGGAGGAGAAGGGGATGACAGAGGGTTGGGATGGTTAGATAGCATCACTGTCTCAATGGAGATGAATTTGGGCAAATTCTGGGAGACAGGAGAGGACAGAGGAGCTTGGCCGCTGCAGTCAATGGGGGTAGCAAAGACTTAGACGCAACTTAGCGCCTGAACAGCAACAAGAAGGTGAATGGATTAATAAACTGTGATCCATCGAGAAAACGGAACAGTACTCATCGCTAAAAAGAAAGGATGTGAGAGTTGGACTACAAAGAAAGCTGAGCCCTGAAGAATTGATGCTTTTGAACTGTGGTGCTGGAGAAGACTCTTGAGAGTCCCTTGGACCGCAAGGAGATCCAGCCAGTCCATCCTAAAGGAAATCGGTCCTGAATGTTCATTGGAAGGACTGATGTTGAAGCTGAAACTCCAATACTTGGCCACCTGATGTGAAGAACTGACTCCTTGGAAAAGACCCTGATGACGGGAAAGATTGAAGGTGGGAGGAGAAGGGGACGACAGAGGATGAGATGGCTGGATGACACCACGGACTCGATGGACATGAGTTTGAGTAACCTCTGGGAGTTGGTGATGGACAGGGAGGCCTGGTGCGCTGCAGTCCATGGGGTCATAAAGAGTTGGACATGACTGAACGACTGAACTGAACTGAACTGAAAAAGAAAGGAGCAATCAAGTCATGGAAAGACTTGGAGGAACCCTAAATTCACATTCCCTAATGCAAGAAGCCACTCTGAAAAGGCTATATACTGCATGATTCTAACAACGGTACAAAACTAATAGCTTATGGGGAACGATGTTGGATTCCTGCTCTCCGAAGAAGATGATTTATCTTCAGGACCAGGCTTGATCACTCAAGCACTTTTGCGTGGCAGAGTTTTATTCAAGTGTGAAAAGGGACAGAGGAAGGCTTCTGAGAGGGGGGGCTGGAGAATGCCCACCTCACTAGTCTTATCAAGGCCTTATATATTTTACCAGATCTTCTCCCACAACATGAGCAAGATTAGAACTACCAATAGTCAGGTCTTACCAGACACACTCCCAAAAACATATGTCTTAAAATACATTAGTCAGAAGGTTCTTGTTAAGGAGAAACATGTCCTGAAACGAGATACATTGTTGTTATATAACCAGTTTGTCTTTTTCTCCTCTGTGAAAGCCTTGGACCCCTTTCTCCTCCTTGGGGACCCCAGACTTCTTATCAACCTATCTAAGAATTGACTCTCTCAAAAATATGGAGATAGTCAAAGGATCAGCGGTTGCCAGGGGGATTAGTGTAGAGAGAGGCACGAACAGAGGATTGTCAGCATGCACGAGAGCAGGGAAACCACATTGCCAGATACCATAATGATGGATACACTGTCTAAACCCACAGAATGTGCAAGGGAAGAATCAGCCCGCATATGAACCAGGGGTGGTCAGTGCTGGCCATGTGTTAGTACAGGGCCTCCTCGGTCAGAAACGTGCTGGTCGGGTCCGTGATGTGGATTTAAGGGAGGCTGCGCATGTGAGGGGCTGGGGTTTTCCCAGGGATCTCTGTACCTTTCCCTCAATTTTGTTCTCTTAAACATGCCCTTAAAAGGGAAAGCCCTTTATGGATCAAGAAATACAAGGGGCCAATAAACACGCAGAAGCGTTGTTTTTTTTTTTTTTTTTAAGTAAACACCTTAAAAAACTCGACAACTGAACAGTAAGTTTTGGAGGAAATGGAGAAATAGGTAATCAGCAAAAGAAAAAAAANTTGAAATTTTAAAAATTAAATAGGAAATTATTTTTGTAGAGAGCAATATTAAAAAAAACAAAGATGATAAAATATGTAAGAAAGAAAAATCTGAATTCTCAAATTTGAGAGTCTTTTCAAAGACAAGAGTATGAAAAGCAGAAGGGCAGAAATAGCTAAGAAAAAAATAACAAACCGGGACACCTGCCAATACCCTAAGAAATGAGCCTCCAAAGGAATGAAAAACCTAAAATCCCATGCGGAGTCACACCACACTGCAATTTCTGGATACCATAAGGTTAAGCCCAACATCACACATACTTAAAAAAATAAAAGAGAAACTAAATGAATTAGAATAATGACTTATGAACAAAGAAAGAGAGACAGAATCAGAATGACATAGAAACGCAGGTCAAGACAAATGGACGTGGAAGACATAGTCTTTCTCCCTTTTGTGTTTTATCCCTTTTGTGTAGTTGGTCTCTCAACCAGTTTTGTGAAAGAAGTATAGTTGATGCCCAACATCATATAAGTTACAGGTGTACAACATGGTGATTCCCAGTTGTAAAGGTTACACTGCATTTATACTTATTATAAAATATCACTGTATCCCCTGCAATGCACAATACATGCTTGTAGCTTCTTTTATATATAGTGAAGAAGTGACGTAAAGGTGCTCAGTCGTGTCCGACTCTTTGCGATCCCATGGACTGTAACCTACCAGGCTCCTCCGTCCATGGGACTTTCCAGGCAAGAATACTGCAGTGGGTTGCCATTTCCTTCTCTTAATCCTCACTGCTATACTTGCCCTTCTCTCTCTCCATTAATAACCACTGGTAGGTTCTCTATATCTGTGAGTCTGTTTTTTCTGTAATACTATTTTTTAAAAACGATTTCGCCTTTAAGTGAGATTATACAGTCTATGTCTTTCTCTACCTGAATTATTTCACTTGTCATCATGCCCTCTACATTCATCCTGTTGCTTCAAGTGGAAAAAAACCCCACTAATTAGAAAAGACACATGCACAGTAATGTTAACTGCAGCACTGTTCACAGCAGCCAACACATGGAAGCAAGCTAAACGTCCATCAGCAGATGAACAGACAAGGAAGATACAGTCTAGGTATTCACAAAGGAATACTACGCAACCATGGAAAGCACGAAATTCAACCATTCTTTTCTTCAGCTAGTTTTTGCTGAAGGCCTTCAAAATTCCAAAAATTGATCCAGATGCCCAGTGTAAGGCGAATACAAACTGACAAAGTTTGGTTACAGACAATCAGCATGTTCACACGCAAACATCTGCATCTCATCAGCACAGGGTTAAGGGAGGAGAGCCTGAGGCCACCAAGGCGTCTGTGACCAGTGTTTGTTAGAATTATGTACACCTCTGGCCAGAGAACACACTCGCTGCCGGGCACACGGCTTACTGAGCCTTTCCAGGACTGAATGTCACACTCGGTTGTTGCCTTGGCCCCCTGCCTTTGCTTCGTACACAACGTGGACAACTCATAAGCCTGCAAGTGTGCCTGTGTGCAGACTTTTAACATTCGGAATTGCAAGAAGAGTGCCTTTCTTTGGGTTGGCGTCTAGCTGGCCTACCCCCAAAACAGTAAATCTAAATGAGCTGGCACCAAGAACCACATACATGGACCACCTCCTCCCTGTGAGACAGTCCCCGGTGAGATTGACTGGCATCCAGGTTCCAAAGGCAAGTCAGAAGAACATGGAAATGGGTGTAGGTTTAATTGCTTCTTTTGCCAGAGCACGATATCTGGGGAGCCTCTGTTCTTTGTAGAGATGGCATCCATCCTGTCTGCCCTCCTCACGAGTTAGTGCAACCGTGCTGGGTTCTTCCATCTCCGAGGACAGAAAAGTGAGCGGAGCGTGCGGAAGGTTCTCACAAGCTGAGAATTTTGTCCTAGTTTCTAAAAGCAGAGGCAGGCTTGCACCCCCACCCCCCACTGTTAACCGAGTCGAAGCACGCTCGGCTCACAGCACGACAGGCCAGCAAAATCACAGAACGAGGTGTCGAGGCGAGGCATACGACTTTATTTGGAAAGCCAGCTGACTGACAGGACGGCAGACTAACATCTCAAAATAACCGACTTCTCGGGGTCTCAATGCCAATTTTCCCTTTATAGAACAGAGAACGGGGGGAGTAAGAAGGCCATTGACCTGGCAATTTTTCCTGGAATGGCCAGCCTCGGGGAGGGGATGTGCTAACTGACTCCTTCTTGGAGCCCACCCATGGGTGGATCGGGTTCAGAACAAAGGCACTATGGTGTAACATTCAGGCAGAAGGGCAAGGTTTCTCTGGGGCAGATCGTTATGTGCAGGCAACAATCTTTCAGTGTACAAAAGCCAAGGGAAGCAGAGATTCAAGTGAAGGCAGTACGTCTAACTTGGGAGTCATAACCACTCTTCCCTGCAAAACCACAGTGCCAGAAGCCGACAGATACAGTGGGAGTTTCAGGGGGCTAGCGGACTTCTCTATGAACAAGAGGGAAAGAGGTGAGGTCTAGAAACCTGCTTGGAGAAGGGAATGGCAACCCACTCCAGTATTCTGCCCTGGAGAATCCCTGGGACAGAGGAGCCTGATGGGCTGCTGTCCATAGGGTCACATGGAGTCGGATACGACTGAAGCGACTTAGCATGTGTGTATGCATTGGGGAAGGAAATGGCAACCCACTCCAGTATTCTGGCCTGGAGAATCCCATAGACAGAGGAGCCTGGTGGGCTGCCGTCTATGGGGTCGCACAGAGTCGGACATGACCAAAGTGACTTGGCAGCAGCAGCAGAAACCGGCTAGGAAATAAGATCTCTTCCTGGGAAGGCAGGAGTCAGAGGAAACCAGGGAGATCATGGCCATTCCTTCTCATAGCAGGAAACCCGTGCAGGAAGCCAGCTGTTGATGAGAAGTCCTGACGAGAGAGAGCAATATCTCCAGGTGGCCGGATAACGCCAATGAGTTCTAACTGAATTTGCAGATGAAGATGCTACTAATTGGACGTCCAGTGAGAAGACAGGCTTCTCACTGCTTTACGTGACCTCCGCTGAAAATCTGATTGTACTTAATGAACGGGACGAGGTAGATAGACATGGATAAAGTCTCCAGCTGTCAGATTATCTGATAGCAGGTGGACCGCCTCTGGACAGAGGGAGGTTTGTGTGGGAGGGATCCTCATACAAGCCTTCTCCTGCTTCCTCCATGTCCCAGAGATGGAAACACAGTGCTCCTAACAAGAAGTACACTTCCCAAGTGCTCACTCTTGGTCAGCTCAAAGTGGAAAAGTGAAAGTCGTTCAGTCGTGTCCATCTCTTTGCGACCCCATGGACTGTAGCCCGCCAGGCTCCTCTGTCCATGGGATTCTCCAGGCCAGAATACTGGAGTGAATAGCCGTTCCCTTCTCCAGGGGAATCTTCCTAACCCCGAGGTCGAATCCAGGTCTACCACACTGCAGGCAGATTCTCTACCATCTGAGCCACCAAGGAAATTCCTACCAACTGCACTCATACCTAGCATCTATTGATCTTGTGTGCTGGGCCTTAGGAAGCATGAAGAAACTAATACACATTTTCAAGGCACAGAGAGAGCAACGTGCCCGACATCACAGACAAGAATCCAAGCTGCAGGTTAGTCTCCAGGGACCACGTCTTTAGAACCTGTGGTCTTGGCTCCTGAATTCTCAAACCTGACCCTGAGAAGCAACCTGTATGCATGAATGCTAAGTCACTTCAGTCATGTTCTGACTCTTTGTGACCCCATGGGTTGTAGCCCACCGGGCTCCTCTGTCCATGGAATACTCCAGAAGAATACTGGAGTGGGTTACCATTTCCTTCTCCAGGGGATCTTCCCAACCCCGGGATCGAAGCTGCGTCTCTTGCCTTGGCAGGTGGATTCTTTACCATCTGAGCCACCTGGGAAGTCCACACTTGGGAAAGGAGTGTTCTAGTATCCCGATCACACAATGATGGATATTTTCTTCCTGAATATTACAGAAAATCCAAAATAGGGTGGAAATTTCTGGAAGGTTAGTTGTGATACAAAATTTGAAACCGTATCGATGAACACTCCACGCTCCATTGATCTATCTTAACACTTTGAACGGGTCTTCTGCTCACGAAAGATTTTGTAACATCATTCGCTGGTCATTTGAAAAACACGGCTTCTCTGAGTTTTGCAGTGCTCCCCAAAGCTGACAGATTTCCTGAAACAATATCCCCGACTCACACTTGTCATTATCACAGCTGAGGTCATCAGAAAGTTTTTCAAACACTAAGAAGCTGTCTTGAACCATTGTCTAAGAACCATTATGAGTCATGGTCCTTAAGTTGCTCAGTGAAGTCCAGTGCTTTGCAACTTCATGCACTGTAGCCCTCCAGGCTGCTCTGTCCATCGGATTCTCCAGACAAGAATACTGGAGTGGGTTGCCATTCTCTTCTCCAGGGGATCTTCCCAACCCAGGGATCGAACCCTGGGTCTCCTGCATTGCCGGTGAATTCTTTACCATCAGAGTTACCAGGTAAGCCCCAAGGTTCTTAATCAATGAGATGCTCCAAAGATGCAATGCCTGCCTACAGACTGGAGGCTGGGTTTGCATCTTTACCTATACCATTAGCCTCAGTCAGGTCTCATCAGGCAGAGAAAAGACTATGGAGGATTGAAGGAGCCAGAGGTCTTGTGGAGAGATCTTGTGAACTGGGGTGGTGACTGACCTCCTACAAAGAACGGTTCTGTGGTCAGCTCGAAAGAAGACCCCTTGTAGAAACCATGTCAGTGCAAGAGAATAGGTGTAGGAGTTCAAGAGAAGAGTTGTGACCCGAGTAAACCAAACCCTGGTAGGCAGGACCCACCACGAGATCTTGGAAACCAGAAATGCCTTCTAAGTCAGGTTTGGCTTTGGCCAAACTCCCAGAAAGCAGCAGCGTTAAATTTTTAACTCCACTTGCCATGTCGGAATTTGCTTTTTTCCTCTTTATTTCTTGTCTCATCTTGATGAGAAAATGGGCCAGCCTGGCTCTCTTTTCTTACTGAATGGTTCTCCTTTCTGGGGTTGGCCCAAGAAAGCAGAATGAACAAGCTCTACACCACAGGAGTCGCCGCTATTGATCGACCTGGCTGATTGCCATCTGGAAGTGGCCAGGATTGCTCTTGCCAAATATTTCAAAGAGGAGGAAGAAGAGCACAGAGTGGATGGAAATGTAATCTGCAGAAAGGATAAACTTGCTTCCCATTGATGCTACAGTGAATACCGTCAGTCTGCCCCTTACTGGAACCCAGTTGAGGGAATTTACTCATGAACGATTAGAAAGCTAATGACCTACCATTGTGATATTATATACAGATGCGTAGCAAGCTCTCAGGGCTGCAATAAGACAACCCATGGGGTCAGTTGTGTAAGGTACTCTGGTTTTAACTGTCTTTGAAACATAGTGGAGGTAAAGGTTATCTTATACATCCCTCAACCAAAACTACATTGGTGGATGCATTCTGTGTTTGCCTGTGGAGAACCTCGCCACCGGATCTACCTTGGAGACCCAGTCATATAACGAGTCATATAACGATGATGTCCTTGTGTCCTGGGTCCCTTCTCTGAGTGTTTGGCAGATTCACAGGGACCATGGCGCTCTCTGTTCAGGGAGAAGAGCCTCTGGTGTCCTGGTCGTGTCCCGTAAGAGTGCAGTGGCCCCAGTAGGGCTTGGAAGCCACTTGCTAGCAACCCTGTTTTTTGCAAGGTGAAAATCATGACCCTGGGGTGGTGACTGACCTCCTACGAAGAAGTGTTTTGTGGTCATCTCAGAAGAAGACACTTCTAGAAACCACGTCAGTTCAAGAGAATAGATGTCGGAGTTCATGAGAAGAGAGGTGAACATCATCCCCAGCCCAATCATGGCCTGTCCTGACGTTGTTCCCACCCAATGTTTTCATATTTTCTAAGTCCTTTAATAATCCTCCTCGAGGGACTTCGGTGGTGGTCCAGTTGTTAAGAATCCATCTGCCATCGCACGGTGGGGGCCACACGTTTGATCCCCAATCTGGGAAGATGCCACATGCTTCCTGGCAACTAAGACCACGTGTAACTAGAGAGCCTGGGTGCTGCAACTACTGAATCTCACATGCCTAGAACCCGAGTTTGACAACAGAAGAAGCCAGCACAAGGAAAAGTCCACAGGCCACAACTAGAGAGTGGCCCCAACTCTTTGCAACTAGAGAAAAGCCCGCAGAGTGACTAAGATCCAGCAAAAAAAAATAATAATAATAATAATAATCCTCCTTGACATCATCCCTTTGCCACTGCTCATCCAATGAAGAGGTGCATATTTCAAAATAATCCCTTTCAAGTTAGCTGCCTTTTTGCAAGGCGTCCTCCACGTCACTTAATGAAGTGAAGTAAATGCCTTGATGAAGTGCGTGAATCCTACCCAACAGGAAAAGAACGTTGCATGAAGGTACCAGGTCTCTACTTGAGGAATCTTGGGTGCAAAATTGCTTCTGTGTGCAGAAGGCAGTCTAAAGATAATGAAAGAAGAGAGGTCTGCAGCAACAAAAAGATGATTTAAGGAGAAAGCAGAAAGGAGGAGAAGGTTTGGGAAACACACCTTTGGGAAGCATTCTGGGAATCAAAGATTTTGAGTTTCAATCAAAGCATTTGGGAAGCACCCCTTTGACTGAGTTTCAGTCAAAGCATGTTGATTATGTCAATTCATTTTTCATATATCAGTTCAGTTCAGTTGCTCAGTCGTGTCCAACTCTTTGCGACCCCATGAATCACAGCACACCAGGCCTTGCTGTCCATCACCAAATCCCGGAGTTCACTCAAACTCATGTCCATCGAGTTGGTGATGCCATCCAGCGATCTCATCCTCTGTTGTCCCTTTCTCCTCAAAACAAAAAAACAATGTATAGCAATGACTGGTGTGTTTTGCAAAGCGGAAATGGAGTTCTGTCATGAGAAGCTGCAGATGTCTGATCTCATTGTGGTAATATGTTGACCAACTGCAAGACTTGGTCAAAGTTTATGGACTAAAGGATGGACTGAGCTTTCCCTCAGGGTAACAGCCTTTGCCAACAAAGGTCCGTACATTCAAAGCTATGGTTTTTCCAGTAGTCACGTATGGATGTGAGAGTTGGACCATAAAGAAAGCTGAGTGCTGAAGAATTGATGCTTTTGAACTGTGGTGTTGGAGAAGACTCTTGAGACTCCACTGGACCGCAAGGAGCTCCAACCAATCCATCCTAAAGGAAATCAGTCCTGAATATTCATTGGAAGAACTGATGCTGAAGCTGAAACTCCAATCCTTTGGCCATCTGATGTGAAGAGCTGACTTACTGGAAAAGACCCTGATGCTGGGAAAGATTGAAGGCGGGAGGAGAAGGGGACAACAGAGGATGAGATGGTTGGATGGCATCACTGATGCAATGGACCTGAGTTTGAGCAAACTCTGGGAGATGGTGATGGACAGGGAGGCCTGGCATGCTACGGTCCACGGGGTCACAGTGAGTCGGACACGACTTAGTCACTGAGCAACACCAAAAAGAGGCTGGCTGTGTAGCCAGGTAGCAAATGAACTGATGCTGAAGACAAGAAGGCAGAGAGACAAATTTCAGCAGCCCTGATGGTAGATTTCTGAGAAGCTCCGGGAACACCAAAGCAACTCGACCTCAGACAAGCTACATTTGACAGGTCATCAAGGAACTTCTTTGTTCTTTGTTCTGTTACCCCTGACCTCAATTCCTGAAAAGTTAGGTGTAATAACTTGTCCTATGATTGAGGAAGCAAAGAAAGATTCCATCCAAATATGAAAAGATACTAAAAAAAAATTAGAATGCAATTTTATTCTCAATCGTGGAACTCAAGGCTAATATTACTGCCAGGTTGAATTTCTGATGAAACTGCTTTTAAAAAGAAATTGACCTACATCGACTGTTTCAATTCCATCTGATAATAAAGTGAGAATCGGGTGGGGAAAGGTCAGAGAGTCAGAGAAGGAGGTGATATATGATTAATGGAAAGTATTTTTGAAAGGCAGGTGCAATTAAATATTCACACTTATCTCTTTCCTAAGCACTTCTCCATGCCCACGCATGTACACTTTCCAGATGAGATTTAAGTAAAACAAAAATCTTATCTTATCTAATGCTAACTGTGTGGCCCGTGCGATGTTTACAGTGGAGCGTCTCTTTCAAAAGGAAAATAAAATTACGCCTGTGGGATTGAAAAAAAAAAGGTCATTTACAAGTAGTTGATTGAACAGCAGTTAGCATCAGGCAGGGCTGACACTGGGTTTGGCTAAAACAGAAATGAAACGCTGTGTTCTTCTGTTATTAAATTTCTTTTTTTTCTTTACAATTATTTATTTGGCCGTGCTGGGTCTCGGCCGTGGCACACTGACTGGAGCTGCGGTGTGCGAGCTTCATTGGCACGTAGGATATGAAGTCTCCCCATCAGAGACGGAACCCACGTCCCATGCATTGCCAAGTGTATTGTTAATCGCCAGACCAGAAGGGAAGTCGCTAAATTTTACTATACTTGGAGAATAACTGCTTCACAATATTGTGCTGGCTTCTGCCGCACATCACCATGAATCAGCCGAAGGTACACACATGTCCCTCCCCTCTTATCTCCCACCCCATCCCACCTGTCTGGATTGTCAGAGAGCACCAGCTTTGAGCTCTCTGCATCACACAGCAAATTCACAATGGCCATCTATTTCACGTACGATACTGGAGAGGTTTCCATGCAACTCTCTCAATTCGTCCCACCCTCTCCTTCCCACACGGTGTCAACAAGTCTATGTCTGAGTCTTCATTGCTGCTGCTGCTGCTGCTAAGTCGCTTCAGTCGTGTCCGACTCTGTGCGACCCCACAGACAGCAGCCCAGCAGGCTCCTCTGTCCCTGGGATTCTCCAGGCAAGAACACTGGAGTGGCTTGCCATTCCCATCTCCGTGACTGCCCTGCAAATAGATCCATTAGTACCATCCTTCTAGACTCCATATATATGTCAATATACCATATTTATCTTTCTCTTTCTGACTGACTTCCTTCTGTATGATAGGGTCTTGGTTTATCCACTTCCTTAGGACTGACTCAAAGGTGATCTTTTTCATAGCTGAGAAATCTTCCGTTTTATACACATACCCCAAGTTGGACATCGAGGTTGCTTCCATGTCCTAGCTACTATACAAAATGCTGAAACCGACATTGGGGTGCAGCATCTCTTTTGTTTATGGTTTGTTCAGGATATAGGGGCTTCCCAGGTGGCATTATTGGTGAAGAATGCGCCTGTCAATGCTGGAGGTGCAAGAGATGTGAGTTTAGTTCTGAAACCTGGTGTTCTTTCGACAGTAAGAGCCCCACTGACAAGCCCTACAGGCGTACGAAGTCCAATGTCTCTGCTTATTTTCTGACATCTTGGCACCTAGCTCATCATCACAGCGAAGGCTGACGGAACCAGCGATACACCCAAATGCATCAGGCAGCATCGTCGGTGCAGCTGTATTTCTGGGAAGGAACCCTGTTTCTTGTGCTTCAACTTTTCATGAACCTGGAACACATCACATGGACACAGACCTATATGTATCCTGTCAAGGGTGAAGGATAGCTCTGCCATGAAAGCAATTCCAGATATACTTCTTCTCAGAGGCTCTTCTTTTTTTTTTTTTGGCTAGATGGTTCTGCATACAGGTTCTTAGTTCCCTGACCAGGAACTGAACCCATGACCCCTGCATCGGGCGTGCGGAGTCTTAACCACTGTACCAACAGAGAAACCCTCAGACATCCTTCCGAAAGGACTGCTCCAAAGAGGGAGTCAATCAAGTGATGTAAGCCAGCGCCTCCGTGGATATACAGAAAAGACTGGAATCAATGAAGCGACTCTGATGTCTGAAGGGGTTCGCAAAGCTCAAGGCTTGAAGCGGATATTCAGGGGAGCTCCCTGAACATAAGAGTCTGGTTTTCACACCTGCGATTACAACCTGCGTTTCGTCCTGGCCTCTGGGCTCTCCTCCTTTCCTCCTGAGTTTGGTTTCAGCCCGTTTTCTCTCCTCCCAACTCACTGAGGTCCTGGAATATGACAGAGGGCGAAGGAGCTGTTTTTACGGAGCCTGTGGTCACAGGAAGGGGTTCCGGAGAGGGTGAGGCTGGGTTCCAGCTCAGGAGAGAAGCTCACAGGTTCAGTGCCCTGTCCGAGGAACAGAATCGTGTGGACCTGCCCTTGGAGACATCAACAAGGACGCCTGTCTTCAGTGGAGGAAGGAGAGGGTGGGGCGAATGGCTAGACTACATGGAAACATGTGGACTACCAGCGGAAAAACAGATAGCCGGGGGGATCTGGGTGTGACTCAGGGGGCTCAGCCAAGGCTCTGTGACAACCGCAAGGGGTGGGACTCCATGGGAAGTGGGAGGGAGGTTCAAGAAGGAGGTTCCGTTCAGTTCTGTTCAGTCGGGCAGTCGTGTCTGACTCTCTGCGACCCCGTGAACCACAGCACGCCAGGCCTCCCTGTCCATCACCAACTCCCGGAGTTTACCCAGACTCATGTCCATCGAGTTGGTGATGCCATCCAACCATCTCACCCTCTCTCGTCCCCTTCTCCTCCTGCCCTCAGTCTTTCCCAGCACCTTTTCCAATGAGTCAACTCTTCACATCAGGTGGCCAAAGGATTGGAGTTTCAGCTTCAGCATCATTCCTTCCAAAGAAATCCCAGGGCTGCTCTCCTTCAGAATGGACTGGGTGGATCTCCTTGCAGTCCCAGGGACTCTCAAGAGTCTTCTCCAACACCACAGTTCAAAAGCATCCATTCTTTGGTGCTCAGCTCTCTTTATAGCCCAACTGTCACATCCATACATGACCACTGGAGAAACCATAGCCTTGACTAGACGGACCTTTGTTGGCAAAGTAATGTCTCTGCTTTTGAATATGCTATCTAGCTTGGTCATAGCTTTCCTGCCAAGGAGTAAGAGGGAGGCGACATTTGTATATCTGTGGCTGATTCATGCTGACATACAGGAGAAAGCAAGATAATATTATAAAGCAATTATTCCTGAATTAAAAAAGAAAAGAAAAGAAAAAAAAGAAGCCATGAACGACCCCAGTCTTTTTTTCTAATGGAAACTGAAGTGGTATCATGTAAGAGCAGGCTTAAGTGTACAATGTGCTCTTAAGTACACATTGTGCTAATAAAAAAGCCCGAAAGTAAATACTGTGTAATAAGATGACGTGTTCATTGCTAACCTTGTTTGCTGGTCCTGTGTAAGGCAGGTGGAACCTGACATTCTCTTTCTNTAGAAAAAATACATCTGTGTATATTCTATGTATCTGTTTATAAATGTGCTTCCTTGCTCAGTCATGTCTCATTATCTGCAACCCCAGGGATTGTAGTCCACCAGGCACCTCTGTCCATGGGATTCTCCAGGCCAGAATACTAGAGTGGGTTGGATTCCCTCCTTCAGGGGATCTTCCCAACCCAGGGGTCGAACCCAGGTGTCCCTCATTGCAGGCAGAGTTTTTACCAGCTGAGCCACCAGGGAAGCCTTATACACACACACACACACACACACACACACACACACACACATGAATTTATGAATATTTAGCATGTACATGTTTATATGGCATATCTGTAGCAAATATACATACATATTTGTGTGTGAGATATAGCATCCTCAGCGACTCAGCAGTAAAAAATCTAGCTGCAATGTGGGAGACCCAGGTTCGATCCCTGGGTCAGGAAGATCCCCTGGAGGAGAGCATGGCAACCCACTCCAGTCTTCTTGCCTGGAGAATCCCACGGACAGAGGAGACTAATGGGCTATAGTCCATGGGGTCACAAAGAGTCCGACTTGACTGTGTCACTGAGCAGTCACACTCACACACACACACACACACACACATGTATTTTTATGTATTTATTTATTCATCTGTGTGTACATAAGTTTCGAAGTATTCTTCCTGAGCAACCATTCCTTCCACAATCACCTAAGACCCCCAGCCCAATATCCACCACCCCTTTTTTGTTTACCAAGAGGATATCAGTGCACAAAATAATTCCTTTCCTCCCCTGCAGGTGGCTCTCCTACGCGATGGGGAGGTGACAACATAGCCCTCTGGAGCAGAAGAGCAAGGCAGAGCCCCAAGTTGGGGACCACACGTGGTTGGGAGGGCATCACGCCACTGGGCCAATGGAAGACAGAGACCAGAGGGCTGGTCTGGGAGAACAAGAACCCAGATAGGGGATGTTGAGACTGGGCCACGAGTGGGAAGGTAGGCGAGGGAAGAAGGGCAGAGAGGGGCTTGCCAGGCAAGGAGTGAGGAGGACCCGACGCACACTCAGTCTAATACCCACACCTGGGAATGCTCCACCCAAGGGCACATGTCCGCTTCACTTCAGCTCATTTCAGACACTCTGTTGTGTCTGACCCTTTGCGACCCCATGGACTGCAGCACGCCAGGACTCCCTGTCCATCACCAACTCCCAGAGTTTGCTCAGACTCATGTCCTTCGAATTAGTGATGCCATCCAACCATCTCATCCTCTGTCATCCCCTTCTCCTCCTGCCTTCAATCTTTCCCAGCATCAGGGTCTTTTCCAATGAGTCAGTTCTTTTTCAACAGATGGCCAAAGGATTGGAATTTCAGCTTCAGCAGCAGTCCTTCCAATGAATATTCAAAGGGAAGATGTAGCCTTTAAAAAAAAAATTGTTATTTTTCCTATTACAGAGAATTTGCAAGGAGGATAGATGTACGATCTTTACTCTCACCCAGAGATACCACCTGTGAATATATGGCTATCTACCTAATGGTCCTTTTCATACATATTACTTGAAAGCTATGAAATTGAGAGAGATAAGAGGGGAATAAACAGAGAGGAATAAATTAGAGGAGTTTGAGATTAATGTATACATATTACGGTATTTAGGACTTCCCTGGTGGCTCAGACGGCAAAGCATCTGCCTACAATGAAGGAGCCCTGGGTTCGATCCCTGGGTTGGGAAGATCCCCTGGAGAAGGAAATGGCAACCCACTCCAGTACTCTTGCTTGGAAAATCCCATGGATGGAGGAGCCTGGCGGGCTACAGACCATGGGGTCGCAAAGAGTCGGACACAACTGAGTGACTTCGTTTCATAGTAAGGTGTGGATATATAAATCAGATAACCAGCAAGGACCTACTGTGTAGCACAGGAAACTCTACTCAATATCTTGTAATAACCTATAGTGGAAAAGAATGTGAAAAGGAATACATTGGAAAAGACCCTGACGCTGGGCAGGAGGAGACTACCCAGGGCAAGGAAAAGGGGGAGACAGAGGGCGAGATGGCTGGTTGGCATCACCGACTGGATGGACATGAGTTTAATTCAAACCCGGGAGACAGTGACGGACAGGGAGGCCTGGGGTGCCGTAGTCCAACTGATACCAGAAGTCAGACACTTCTTAGCGACTAAAGAGGAACACAACATCCGTTCAGTCTTTCCACGAGGCAGGTGTTTTTACGAGCACCTTCTGATTCACTCACAAAGAATCGGAGGAGTTCTCTGACTGTCTGCATCTTACAGAAGAGAAAAAGAAGACCAGACGTTAAGTCAGCTGTTCAGCTTCACACAGTTCCTGAGGTCGTATAGCAGTGCTCCTTTGGCCACTGGTAAAGACACCTCCTTCCCTGGGATCTTCCAGGCAAGAGTACTGGAGCGGGGTGCCGTTGCCTTCTCCGTAGCAGTAGCAGCAGCAAAGACATACCTCAGGGGAGATGCACGTTTCGGCAATCTTAATCTTCCTTTGCTGAATGCTGCACCCTGAAGGTTTTTACACCTCTTCTGATGGTGACACGAAAGTTGTGCATTCTGACAGATCACCAACAGCAATTTCAAGAACACATTTCTCAACATGAGCATCATCTGGAAAGACCTCTTGGCTGACACGACCCCAAGATACGAACATGATCTTCTATCACATTTGTATCACGTTTTGGATCATGTGTCAGCAGCTTAGGAAAATGATTTTGTATCAAACATATGTTTAAAATGCTTGCAGAGTATGTTGAAATATGAGCTTCAGACCTTCCCAACCATTCAGGCACCTGAAGAATGCATATTGGATTTTGTCTTCCAAGAGCGAACATAGCACGCTTTAAAACTGCCATAGTTCCATTTCAGTAAAGTACTGGGGTGGCTCAGCGCTGCAAGAATCTACCTGCAATGCAGGAGACGTGGGTTCCATCCCTGGGTCAGGAAGGTTCTCTGGAGAAGGAAATGGCAACCCACTCCAGTATTCTTGCCTGTAGAATCCCATGGACAGAGGAGCCTGGTGGGCTACAGTCCATGGGGTTACAAACAGTTGGACATGACTTATTAATTCACCACCACCACATATATCCAAGTGAAATAGATTCTGGCAAAAAAAAAAAAACCTGTGCAATTTGCCTGCTGCTAAGTCGCTTCATTCATATCCGACTCTGTGAAACCCCATAGATGGCAGCCCACCAGGCTCCTTGATCCCTGGGATTCTCCAGGCAAGAACACTGGAGTGGGCTGCCATTTCCTTCTCCAGTGCCTGAAAGTGAAAAGTGAAAGTGAAGTCGCTCAGTCGTGTCCGACTCTTAGCGACCTCATGGACTGCAGCCTGCCAGGCTCCTCGGTCCATGGGATTTTCCAGGCCAGAGTACTGGAGTGGGGTGCCATTTACCTACAAGGTGCTAAACAAATTTTAGGATCCCTGTGCCTTCTGTCCATGAGCACTCTTCCTCATCATGAAGAAGGCTCCTAGGCAGCTCTTTCTAGCCCTGAGCTTTCAAAGCAAACAGACATTCAGACAGGCACCAGAATGGAGCTGACCCCTCTCTGACTTCTCCCAGTGATCTCTCTTGGTTAACCAGGATTGTTTGCTTCTTTAAGAGGACACAATATATATCTTTTCCTTTCTACTCCTTGACCACTCCTGCTATCTGCCCGCCAGCTCTGCCTGCAGCTTCAACACTCCTGTGTAAACACTCCCAGCAAAGGTTTAAAGGCCACAGGATTAACTATCAACCTGAAGAAACCTACTAGTAAAGTTCTGTATCGAAAAACGTTAAATCAGTCCGTCAGCTTCTTTCCTAACCTGACCTTCTTAAACGACCTTATGAACCAGGGATTCCACTCCTGGGTACACTTCTTAAAAACAGGAAAAGAGTCATTCAAAAAGACACAGGCACTCTTGTGTTCTCAGCAGCAGTATTTACAGTAGCCAGGGCATGGAAGGAAGTGAAGTGTCTGCTGACAGAGGAATGGATAAAGATGATGACATTGCTCAGCCATATAAAGAATAACGCAATCCCGTTTGCAGCCACATGGATGGACCTAGAGAATGTTGCTGTGCTTAGTAGCTCAGTCGTGTCCGACTCTTTGCGACCCCATGCACCGTTGCCCACCAGACTCCTCTGTCCACGGGGATTCTCCAGGCAAGAATACTGGAGCGGGTTGCCATGTCCTTCTCCAGGAGCGCATACTATGTTTGGTGAACTAAGTCTGAGAGAGAAAGACAAATACTATCATGTTACAACTAACATGTGGCATCTAAAAACTAATACAAAGGACTGCACATACAAAAGAGAAGGCAACTCAGGAATACAGGACAGACTCATGATTACCCGTGGGGACGGATAAGGTAAGAGGTAGCTCCGAGAGTCGGGAATTGAGAGGGACAACCTACTATGTAGGAGACGCATGACCTTCTGTGCGTATTGCAGAGTCGACGAAAACACCTCCATTATTTTGTGGTGACTTGAAATGGAGTATAAAAGCGTAAAAATGTTGAGTCACTGTGTTGTAAACTTGAAACTAATATGAGACTGTAAATCAAATACAGTTCCATCTTAAAAGAATAAAAAATACATCATTAGGCCATTATCGCCTCTCTTGAAACCTTATCGAAAATGAGCTGTTAAACATGGGTGGATCTAGGGAGTCGTACTGAGTGAAGTAAGTCAGAGAGAGAGAAGGAGAAATATCAGACGACATCGCTTATATTTGGAATCTAAAAAGAAATGATACCGATGATTTATTTACAGAACAGAAAGAAATTCACAGAGTTTGAGAATGAACTTATGGTTACCAGCAGCGAAGGACGGGAGAAAGCGATAGGCAGGGAGTTTGGGATGGAAATGTACACACGACTATATTTAACACAAATAACCAACGAGGACCTGCTGTCCAGCACAGGGAAGTCTGCTCAATGTCATGTGGCAGCCTGGATGGAAGGGGAAGTTTGGAGGAGAAAGGATACATGTATATGTATGACTGAGTCCTTTCCCCATTCACTTGCGGCTCTCACATCATTGTTAACTGGCTACACTCCAATACAAAATAAAAAGCGGCCCCGCCCCCAAAATGAGATGCTCACTCATCAGAAGCAAGAAAACATACCTTGCATTTCTGGATACATAAAAGTTTCCTTGTATCTCTTCTGGATCTCAAAACCTGGAATCCCATACACTGGAAAACTCAGGTTGAAAGTGTACAAATTCAGGGCTTTATGACTACCAATAGACGTTACCAGGATGTCTTTTGCCCATGTTTTCCTTTGGTCTTTCATCATTTCCTTTAAACCTGAGAAGCAAGGTAGGTGAACAAACGTTCTCCTTGAGTTTTCAGCTAGGTCACTCTCCCTGCATGTTGCAATCTTGTTGGCAGCTCTTGGTGAATTTCACTCTCTTCAGGTCCATATGGCCTTACAAGTTAGAGTTGCCACTGGAAGGAGGGAAGAACTAGGGATCATAGATTGCGCTACGGAATTCAGGCATAAAGGTCATTTTTATCTACAGTTAATCGGCTACCACTAACGGACCAAGACCTGACCACGATCGGCCAAATCACAGGATTTAAAACAAACAAAAAAAAAGATTCTGCAGTGTGGAAGAGTCTCTACCAGATACACACAGTGTAACAATTCATCTAGAACTCACAGAGGCTGGTATTGACCAGCCTCACCCCAAGCACCCGGAGAGATTGGGCTGCACACGGACCTCCCTCATTGGAAACATTTTCTCAACCTTAGAAGGCAGACCTCACCTGCTGATCAGCCACACAAGTGCCCCCCTGTATGTGAGCAACACGACTCCTGTTTATTTTTCCAGCTTCCTGAAACTCTAAAGGATCTGATGAAGACTGCATCCCACTAGAGAATGCACTGTAAAGGATGTCCTATTTCAACAACAAATAAAAACGGTGGTACTGAGGTTGGTGGCGGCTGAAGGTTACCAGTCGAGACTCCATCGGACAGTCTTTGCTGAGCGACTTTGGCACTTGCTTTCTTAGGATTCAGAAATCCCGGCTAACCGGGAAAGAACCTCACACCTGGGCTCTGGCCGGATGTCCCTGCTGAAGCCAGAGCGATTAACTAAGTCAGATCAAATATGTGCCTGAGATAGGAAACTGCTAATCTGCCTACAGAGGCAAAGGGTTTTCATGAACTGTTCAGTCGCTCAGTTGAGTCTGGCTCTTTGCGACCCCGTGAATTGCAGCATGCCACGCCTCCCTGCCCATCACCAACTCCCAGAGTCCACCCAAACACACGTCCATTGAGTCAGGGATACCATCCAGCCATCTCATCCTCTGTTGTCCCCGTCTCCTCCCAACCTCAGTCTTTCCCAGCATTAAGGTCTTTTCAAATGAGTCAGCTCTTCACATCAGGCAGCCAAAGTATTGGACTATAAAGAAAGCTGAGCGCTCAAGAATGGGTGCTTTTTAACTGTGGTGTTGGCGAAGACTCTTGACAGTCCCTTGACTGGAAGGAGATCCAACCAGTCCATCCTAAAGGAAATCAGTCCTGGGTGTTCACTGGAAGGACTGATGCTTCCTATGTTGAAACTCCAATCCTTTGGCCACCTCATGCAAAGAGTTGACTCATTGGAAAAGACCCTGATGCTGGGAGGGATTGGGGGCAGGAGGAGAAGGGGACAACAGAGGATGAGATGGCTGGATGGCATCACCAACTTGATGGACATGGGTTTGGGTGGACTCTGGGAGTTGGTGATGGACAGGGAGGCCTGGCGTGCTGCGGTTCATGGGATTGCAAAGAGTCGGACACGACTGAGTGACTGAACTGGGCTGAACTGTACATGGCGGGGGCAGGGGGGCTCCCCTGGGTCTTTGCTGGCACGGGTGGGTTTCTCTCTAGCTGGGGCGAGCAGCGGCTACTCCCCCGTTGTGGTACGTGGCTACTCACTGCAGTGGCTTCACTCATTGTGGACCATGGGTTCTAGGCCCCGGGTCTTTGTTAGCCATGGTGCACAGACTTAGTTGCTCCATGGCAAGTGGGATGCTCCTGGACCAGGGATCAAACCCGTGTCCTTAGACTGGCGTGCAGATTCTTTATAACTTGACCACCAGGGAAGTCCCTCTCTAACTGAGGTCAAGCTTCCTTTCAATATTTGGGCAATTAATTTAATCAGTGTGGGCTCCATAGCCCAGCGCTTCACCGTCACCACCGCAGAGCGTGCTATCGTACTATTGAGAATAATACACGCTGTACTGCTTCAGTTCATACAACCTCCACCACCTCTGTGGTTTTTAAGGCCAATGGGCTGATGAAGTAGAAAAGGGGCTATAAAAGCCTTGATGGTTTGTAACTTTTTACCTAAAGAAGATCTGGACTGATATCAACTGCTCAGGCCAAGAAATGTCACTGGTTATCCATGGGGCTCCGATGCAGGATTCTCTAATAGGGAAGAACAAATCTGACTCTATATTTAGATCTGTTCCTTTTCTTTTAATATCTGTGCTCTCTGTGTCTTGGGCTGAGTCATGCTTGCCCTGTGCCTTCTGTCAAAGAATGTTGCTTACAGCCTGAAATATACCTGATAGCCTTCTCTCATGCCTGACCTTTAAAGTTGTAACTTTAAAGATGTAACTTTCCATTCATATGGAGATATAAAGTTGCAGAACAGAGAATAACATCTGTCCTGTCTGAGGTTTACAGAAAAAAGCACACCCGACCTACGTGGACAGCTGTAAGAACCAAGGATTCCTGCACCAAAAAGTTGGCAACAACCATCTACACCCACCAGGCCCCTGGCCTTTAAAAAGAAGTGCCTTTCTGAGACCTTTCCGGGAGTTACGCATCCAAGTCTTTGAGGGGACCAGCCACCCAGCTCCTTGCATGGCCCTGCAGTAAACCTTTCTCTGACCCTAACTCCAAAGATGCGGTCTGTTTAGCCTCATTGTGATTTGGGCAAATAAACGTGCATTCAGTTAACAATCACAACCATATACCGAAAGATCACCTCCAAGAGTTGATAACGAGATTACAGTAGCATGGATTCTTTAACTCGGCCTTACAGATTGAATGGGACATCACAAGCAAACAGTGTTATGTCAGGATTGGATGAAAGAGATGGAGCCGTCATTATAACAGTTACTCTTACTACTATGTGATGACAAAGTTCCCAAGACAGGAGACTTTCTGCTTTAGATTTCACTGTGTAGCATAATTTTTAAGAAGGTAGAAAACATCAGAAATAAAAAGAAAACAAACAAACAAACAAACAAAAAAACACATTTGTCCTAAATAGTTTAAACATAAAAGCCAGCAAGAATCTTCCCAAAGAGATTAGTGTAATTGGGCTGTTACCGAAGATACACTCAAATGTTGGAATGTATTGATTAGGAATATACTTAAAATATTTAAACTAACAAATCTTAATAAGCTTTCACATCAAGAATGCTGGAATAATTATCAATGAATGGAAGGTTTTCGGCCTTTTGTTTCGTTTGTTTTAAAGGAAGACAAGTGAAGTCGCTCAGTCACGTCTGACTCTTTGTGATCCCACAGAGTGTAGCCTATCAGGCTCTTCCATCCGTGGGATTTTCCAGGCAAGAACACTGGAGTGTGTTGCCATTTGCTTCTCAAGGAGATCTCCCCAACCCAGGGACTGAACCCGGGTCTCCCGCATTGCAGGCAGACGCTTTATTGTCTGAGCCATCAGGGAAGTCTATATTAGAGTGGGTAGCCTTTCCCTTCTCCAGGGGATTGTCCCAACCCAGGAATCAAACTCACGTCTCCCTCACTGCAGGCGGATTCTTTACCAGCTGAGCCACCAGGGAAGCCCAAGAATACTGGAGTGGGTGGCCTGTCCCTTCTCCCGCAGATCTTCCGCACCCAGGAACTGAACTGGGGTCTCCTGCATTGCAGGTGGATTCTTTACCAACTGAGCTATCAGGGAAGCCCTCTGATTTAACCTTTAAGCAATTCATTGGAATATTTCTGTATTAAAAAAAACCAGACATGTATTTCGGAAATTCTATCTTTTTAATTACTGTGTGATTTTTAGTAAATCATGGTAATTAGAGTATGTTTTTTTTTTTTTTTTCATTCTTATCTACATAACCAAACATCTCTAACAGTGAGACAGGCTGGGACCTGGGACTCTTTGGGGGCAATGCCTGCACCTGGATAAAGGTCTCCTGGAGCAGCAGATACAAAGAAACTATGAGGGATTGATAATGAGTGCCCACATACACAGCTGGGGCAAATTATGAACAAGAAACAGAAAGGGCAGAACCACAGCTGCAACTTCTGAAAAGCTGGGAGAAAAAGCACAGTCCTGCGCGTGATTTCTGCACACACACCACCACGGAGATGGGGAAAACCACTTAAGACATCCCTGGAACACAGCCCACTGGACCTGCTGCCAGTCACAACACATAGGAAGAACCAGCTCACCCCAGCTCCCAGAGAACTGGTTCTTGTGGCTCCTGCTGAAACATTCAAGAGATGCAGTTTTCCTCGCTGGGGCAGGATGATCAGCTGGAGGAGGAAACGGCAATCCACTCCAGTATATTCTTCCTTGGAGAATCCTACGGACAGAGGAGCCTGGCAGGTTACAGTCCGTGGGGTCTCAAAGAGTTGGATGCGACGATACAAACATAAACCCCCACCAAGCATCGCCTGAACGCCTTGCCTGTTATCTTATCCATTTCTGTTGATGAAACAGTTCCAGGGCCCGGATCAGTTATCAGTAACGTCTGTCTGATTATGGCCAGTAAACAAGGAGATCAGCAAAATGTATTCCTTCTGCTCTTTTCTTCTCCTTAGGTCAGATGGACAATTCTCAGACCAAAAGTCAATGCCACTTAGGAATAGCTTTGGTAACTCCGAGTATTTGTTCTTCACGTCCCTTTTCAGGTATTACACAAGTTGATGGGGTGGATGGGACACATGGAGTGTGTCTGAAGAGCTAACCTTCACTACTTGCCAAGCCCTGGGCATTTACTGAATAGCAAGTGCACAATCAGATTCTATCTAAGGGCATCTCAGAGGAGGTTTGATGGTGAGAAATCGCCTGCCACAGCAAGCCAGGATCTTACCTATGAAATCTTCCACGTGAATCCCTTTACCATTTATGAGCCAGAAAATGTTCTAAATCTGGCTTCTTAACCCCAGCAGGATTTCGGTTGCAAAGAGAAACCAGTAGGAGCCTTTTCCCATGCAAAGGTTACTATGTGAACTGTATTTATTGCTGCTGAAATATGTTGAAATAGTCACTAAGGCTTGTGTGACTCTTACCACCTCATGGGATTCTCCAGGCTAGAATAGTGGAGTGGGCTGCTGTTTCCTTCTCCAGGGGATCCTCCTGACCCAGGAACTGAACCTGGGTCTCCAGTACTACAGTCAAATGTGTTACAAGCTGAGCTATCATGGAACTGTATAAACCATGTCAAACGGAAAGAAAAGGAAACAGAGCATATAGTTAACACAGAACTAGGGGAAACACATCGGGGGCGGGGGGTTCACGTGACGTACTTCACCTAACATAACTGGGACTTCCCTGTTGGTCCAGAGGCTAAGATTTTCCCTTCCAATGCAGGGAGCGTGGGTTGCATCCCAGATCTGGGAGTTAAGATCCCACTTGCTTCCCAGCCAAAAAAACAAAAAAAAAGACCCAAGCCATAAATAGAAGCTATATTATAACAAATCCAATAAAGACTTTAAAAATGGTCAGTATCAAAAAATATAAAAAAATCTAAACAAAAATGGCACAATTTACAATTGGCGGCAACATGGATGGACGTAGAGATGAGTGAAATCAAAGACAAATATCATTCAATAATCACGTACTTATGAAGTCTAGACTATGACTCCAATGAACCCATCTACTAAAGAGACTCTCAGACGTAGAAAACAAACTTACGGGTGACCAAAGGGGAAAGTGGGGGAGAGCTAAATTAGGAGTTTACGACTGACAGTTACCTACACTACAATATAAAAAAAATGGGTAAGCAGCAAGGACCTACTGTACAGCAGGAGACGGGGGCGACAGAGCATGAGATGGTTGGCTGGCATCGTGACTCGATGGACAGGAGTCTGAGCAAGCTCCCAGAGTTGGTGATGGACAGGAAAGCCTGGCCTGCGGCAGTCCATGGGGTCGCAAAGAGTCGGACACGACTGAGCGACTGAAGAAGGGCAACAACTATATAGCCTGGGGACTATATTTGGATATCTTGTAATTAATCATAATGGAAAAGAACGTGAAAAAGATTATATACACGCATACATGTATACTTATATATATATATATATACACACACACACAGATATACACACATACACACATTCACACACATATACATGTATACAAAACTCCATCACTGCTGTACAACTGAAACTAACAGTACATTGGGAATCAACTATACATCAATACAGACAGTAAGTCAATTTTTTTTAAAGAAATGAATAATTTCAAAATGCTCTCCATTATACCTAGAAAGGGCTGGGCTATACTTCTGATAAAAGAGTCCCCAAATATCTTACAGCAAACTGTTAATTTGTGGATCACGATCATAGTTATAAGAAGGTTTTTACCTGCAGGGTGACAGCTCTGAGGAAAGGAACACTGGCCAGGTTTAGATGTGAGAAAAATGCTGAGGGGAAAAAAAGCATTTCATTTGGAAAAAAAAAAAAGGAAAATTCACTTTGGGGTTAAAAAAAGTAACACTACAAACCATTTCAGAATCAAGTAGAATTACCTTATATCTTACAAACTCTTTGTGAGTCCTGGCTTTTAAAATATTGCATGTGAGGTTGCCACCAAGTCATGCCAGAGTTTGGGTTACTGATTCAATTCAGGATGAGCCAAAACCCTATGAAAGAAATCAAGGACAAATCCAGGATCCAATACATTTGTTCTTGCTGCTGTCCAATGACTAACTCATGTCCGACTCTTTTTGACTCCAGGGACGTCAGCACCAGGCTTCCCTGTCCTTCACCATCTCCGTGAGCTTGCTCAAACTCATGTCCATCAAGTTGGTGATGCCATCCAACCATCTCATCCTCTGTTGTCCCCTTCTCTTCATTTTCTTATAGCAGAAGCTCTCAGATATTTTTTTAAATCAAATTTTTAATCAGAGGCAAATTTCTCACCTACCTTGGCCACTCGCTTCTAAAGGATGCAGAATATTACAAAAAAAAAAAGGCTAACAAACTTGTAAGGGACTAATAGGAGTGGCCTATCTTTATTGCAGTTTGAGGAGAGAAAAGAAAAGGAAGATTTCCAGTGGCTAGAAAACCAACAGAAAATATGAAAAAAAAAATCTAAACACTACTTCTAAATGCCCCAGAAACAATTTTTACTAATGAAAATCATCTTTTCACTAAGACTCTGAAATTTTATTACAACCCAAGTAAAAGTAAATAACATCTTGGCATTTGGCTCAAAGCCTGAATAATTTGGGTACTGTGAAGAATATATTAAGAAATCTTAGAAATCCACACCAAACAGGGATCTCAGAAGATTTAATCATTCTGATGACAAATTTCCTTCCCGAACGATTTATATTTGAATCTTGTGCAATTTAATTTTCCACCTTTCAACATGGGGCTTCAGCACGCCTTTGTGACTAGAAATGACACGGCATTAATAAATAGCGAACAAATATAATTTCCCTTCTCATTGTGAAAAGTCATCATTTTAACAGGTTCCAATACAAACAGAAATGAATGACCAGAATACTGAAAAGCTGAGTTGAAACACGCTCCTTTAAAGAATATTCCTTCTTTTTAAAATTGTCACCAAGGACAACAATGCATTTCTTTGCATCAGAAACAGCAACAATTATTCCATTGATGGTGGGTGCTCAATAAAGTCACATCTGACTCTCTGAGGCCCCACAGATTGTAGCTCTCCAGGCTCCTCTGTCCATGGGATTTTCCAGGCAAGAATACTGGAGTGGGTTGCCATTTCCTCCTTCAGGGGAACTTCCTGAACCGGGGATCAAACCTGCATCTCTTGGATCTCCTACATAAGCAGGTGGATTCTTCACCACTATACCACCTGGGAAGCCCACTCCATTGGTATATCCTGATAAATATTAAAAAATCACCACTTTAGCAAGTCTAAAGGTCATTTATATGTGCAATTTAAGTTGACACTCCATTGGTATATACTGATAAATATTTAAAAATCACCACTTTAGCAAGTCTAAAGGTCATTTATATGTGCAATTTAAGTTGACAATGAGTTGCTATTGTTCTTTCTGAAGGAAATAAAAGAGAGGTGCTCAGTGTTAAATTTAAATCACAAGTGGGTTTTTTTCCCCTCTAACAGAATGATTTACATTTAAATGGACTCCAACCATTAAATAAATTAAACCACACTTGCTAACAAAACAGTGGAGGCAAATGCTAAATGAAACATGTAGGTATGAGCTCAGAGCCTTACAACTTGTGTGTGAATAACGTATGTTATATGCATTGCAGGTTGTACCAATTTTTTAACACATAATTGATGAAAGCAATATGTATAACATGCAATACACAGAACATATATTAATACACATAACATTCTGTGACTTTTCCATTTTGAGGAAAGGTCTTAGAATGAGGTCTTTAAACCTGGTCAAAAGCACAGAAATTCAAAGAGCAACTCTAGTTCGCTCTGAATTCAAGTTGAGACACTGGAGTTGTAAAAAGTCAAGTTGAGCCCCATTATAGAACGCGGTGTGGGCCAACATGTTCCTTTGCTGGCTCTTCGGTTTGTGGATATGTTCTCTTGAGACGTAGCTTTGAACAGAGCTGCTTTTACACCGTTTTAAAGAGGGGAGCTCAGTGAGACATATGCCAGCTGAAATGTTTTTTATTTATTTTGTACCGAGGTGGAAATAGAGACAAATATCAAACTTTCTTGTTATACACCTAAAAGGAACATAATGTTAGCTGTCAATTACATCTACATGAAACTGGAAAATTAGTCTCTGTGTTGAGTCTCTCCAGGTAAGCTCATAAAGGAATATTAAGGAATTCGGCAAGCAGGAACAGGAGCAATTAGCAAGCTAGCCTCAGTTACCCCTGTATGCTGAACCCATTCATTTGGCCAATCTGGGGAAAAGGAGAATATAATTGTTGGCCAAAGGAAAGGAAGCGTATTTCCATTCAAATGACTCTCTGCCAACAACTACCACCTACAATTCAGGATTACATATGTGTGTGTGTGTCTACATATATTCCTGCTTTTTTTTGCATTTCCTTCCCATTTAGGTCACCACTGAGCACTGAGGCGAGTTCCCTGTGCTGTACAGGAGGTTCTCATAATTAGTCATCTGTATTTATGCAGTACTAGCGTCTCCATGGCTCCTCCGTCCAGGAAAGAGTGTTCAAAGATCTCTTCAAAGTAACAGGAAGCCAAAGTAAAAAGTCACCACACAAATACCATCCTCCGGGTGGGATGAGATGGGAGAATGGCATTGAAACATGTATACTATCAAGTAAGAAAAAAAATAAATTAATTAATTAAAAAAAAATAATAATGAAAAAAAAAACAAACCAAATACCATCCTCTGGAAAACCAAAGATGCTTTGAAGGGCAATGGGTAAAGCCACTGAGTTTGTAAAGTAACGGTAGGCTTTCAGAAGACCACTCCTTTTTTGAAAAGTCTCAGCTCAGTTCAATTGCTCAGTCGTGTCCGATTCTTTGCGAACTCATGGACTGCAGCACGTCAGGCCTCCCTGTCCATCACCAACTCCCAGAGTTTACTCAAATTCATGTCCATCGAGTCGGTGATGCCATCCAACCACCTCATCCTCTGTCGCCCCCTTCTCCTCCTGCCTTCAGTCTTTCCCAGCATCAGAGTCTTTTCCAGTGAGTCTCAGTTCTTCGAATCTGGTGGCCAAAGTATTATAATTTCAGCTTCAGCATCAGTCCTTCCAATGAACACTCAGGACTGATCTGCTTCAGAATGGACTGGTTGGATCTCCTTGCAGTCCAAGGGACTCTCAAGAGTCTTCTCCAACACCACAGTTCAAAAGAATCAATTCTTCAGTGTTCAGCTTTCTTGAAAAGACTTGAGATGTATTTAAAATCCCTTCTCAACACATTACTGACCAGAGATGTATTAACACTTCTTTTGTTACCCCGATGTTATTGCTTGGAGACTTACCGATACGTTTCTAGAGGCTGATACAGTTAACATCACTGTGCAAAGTTGTTAGAGCTTAAAATTGATCAAGGGTTCCTTACAAAACAAATGATTGCTGTTATCATTCACGTTTCACTCCATTAGGTGTCTCCTCCTAAAATGTTTATAATATAATTTAACCTCAATATAAATTCGATTATATAAAAAATAAAACTGATGCATTGTCAAATGTTGAGTGCAGAAGAATTTTTCAGTGAACGTTATTTTGGAGCTTTCTCTGATTATCACAATGACATGGATCCTTGTGTCCCAGAAGATGCCATTTCTTTCGGAATATAGGTCTGATTGGGGCGATGTGAATTATCATATCAACGAAAAGACAAAAGAAAACGTCAGTGATTGACATGGGAAGTGCAAATGAAAATCACGGTACGTGAGACAGCTCTCTCGCTTCTGCAGAAGAGTGCATTAAATGCAACGTTTCACAACGATTAGAAGAATTTACAGGTGTGTCACCTGTACCTGCTGAATATCATAATTCCCAAATTCTTGGTGAAATAACAGATTTAATTTCTAGCCAGCCCCCGTCCCCACCCCCCACCAAAAAAAATCAGTGCTCATGAGTATCATTTTCTGCGAAAATCCCCCAGTCAATAATGAGTAAAAGACCCACATAACTTTCTTTTTCGCTCTTTTAGTATAATATTTTTATTAAGTTAATAATTTTAACTTGAAAGATAATGACTTTAGTTAGATAGCATGTTAAAAAGCAGAGAGATTACTTTGGCAGCGAAGGTCTGTCTAGTCAAAGCTATGGTTTTTCCAGTGGTCATGTATGGATGTTACATTTGGACTATAAAGAAAGCTGAGTGCCGAAGAATTGATGCTTTTGAACTGTGGTGATGGAGAAGACTCTTGACAGTCCCTTGGGCTGCAAGGAGAGATCCAATCTAAAGGAAATAAGTCTATCCTAAAGGAAATCAGCCCTGAATATTCATTGGAAAGACTGATGCTGAGGCTGAAACTCCAATACTTTGGCCACCTGATGCAAAGAACTGACTCATTTGAAAAGACCCTGATGCTGGGAAAGATTGAGGGCAGGAGGAGAAGGGGGCGACAGAGGATGAGATGGCTGGATGGCATCACCGACTCGATGGACATGAGTTTGAGTAAACTCTGGGAGTTGCTGATGAACAGGGAAGCCTGGCGTGCTGCAGTCCATGGGGTCCCAAAGAGTCGGACACGACTGAGCGACTTTCACTCTTTCATCCACCTCTTTAAACTGACTCAGATTCCATTGTGTATATGTATCACAACTTCCTTATCCATCCATCGGCCGTTGGACACCTGCTTTGCTTAAACTAATTTTACATAAGAACCTTCAGTAGACTCAACTTATAAGATGGCAGGGGCTTCTTTGAAATCCGCAGAGAGGGCATTAAGAAGCATTTGTAATTGGATTGGTGGGAAGAAAATAGAAAAGTGACAGTTTCTGCTTTATATGCACAGCTTTGTAGGTTAAGACTTCCCTGCTGGCTCAGACGGTAAAGCGTCTGCCTACAATGTGGGAGACCGGGGTTCAGTTCCTGGGGCAGGAAGATCTCCTGGAGAAGGAAATGGCAACACACTCCAGTCCTGCTGCCTGGAAAATCCCATGGACGGAGGAGCCTGGTGGGCTACAGTCCAAGAGGTCACAAAGAGTCGGACATGGCTGAGTGACTTGACTTTTCTTTCTTGTAATTTAAGAAGAAAATGGGAGACACGGCCCTTATGCATTGCTGGAGCAAAGGCATACATTCTGTAGCCAATGAGGAAAAATGCATTTCCTTCTTTCAAAGCTAGCAGGTACGTTCCAAAGGTTAACAATACTATAATTAGTTAAAATATCCATGCAACGACTTGAAGAGAAAAAAAAAAAGCTCTCAGCGACTTGTACTGTTTTGTTTTTATAACTATCAAAATCTGATGAAAATAAAAAAACACGCAGATTGAAAACATGGTTTAAAACCTTTGGTTTTCATTCAAGGACAAATGCATGTCACTGACAACACTGTCTCTGTTCAAGCTAACCGACACGGAATGAAAATGAATTCTGGATGGATTACACTGCCATGAGGACGTGTTTCAAGGAAAATGAAACCTCCGGTATTTGCGAAAAAGCAACAGCTGCTGAGTATGAGAAGTGGAAATAAACACAATTTCCATAAAATTAGGCATTCAAGGATTTTGACAACTAGGAGTTCACTCATTCTGCAACTGAAAACAAATGTTGGAGTAAATATACTCTCTCCTTCGTGAACGAGATTTAATTTTGCATGATGAAGTCCAGAACAGAGCCAGGAGAAATCATCCGAAAGGTGTTTATTGTCTGGTAAACTCGCAGAATTAAAAAGCAGAGAGGCAGCTCTGCGGACAAAGATCCATATAGTCAAAGCTATGATACTGCTCCTAAAGGAAATTGATCTGAATATTCATTGTAAAGCGCCAGTACTCTGGCCACCTGATGTGAAGAACTGACTCATTGGAAAAGACCCTGATGCTGGGAAAGACTGAAGGCAGGAGGAGAAGGGGAAGACAGAGGATGAGATGGTTGGATGGCATCACCGACTCGATGGACATGAGTTTCAGCAAGCTCTGGGAGGTGGTAATGGACAGGGAGGCCTAGCATGCTGCAGTCCATGGGGTCACAAAGAGTCAGACATGATGGAGTGACTGGAAAACCCCAAATGGTTTCTCCAGTAGTCATATACAGAGGTGGGAGTTGGACCATAAAGAAGGCTGAGCCCTGAAGAATTGATGCTTTCGAACTGTGCTGCTGGAGAAGACTCTTGAGAGTCCCTTGGACTGCAAGGACATCCAACCAGTCCATCCTAAAGGAGATCAGTCCTGGGTGTGCATTGGAAGGACGGATGCTGAAGCTCCAATATTTGACGACCTGATATGAAAGGCTGGCTCACTGCAGGACACCCTGATGCTGAGAAAGACTGAAGGCAGGAAGAGAAGGGGTCGACAGAGGATGAGATGATTGGATGGCATCACCGACTCAATGGACATGAGTTTGAGCAAACTCCGGGCAATAGTGAAGGACAAGGAAGCCCGGCATGCTGCAGTCCGTGAAGTCGCAAGGAGTCAGACACGACTTGGCAACTGAAGAACAGCAAACAGTTAGAAGGGAGGTACAATATGAGCTATGACCACCCCCGCCAGCCCGCCAGCCCACAAGGAAGACTGGGTCCATCCTTCCTGTGAAGAAACAAAGGCGGATGCCACTGAGTGTTGGCTTTGTTCAATAAAGTGGCAATGCCGCTGTGCCCCTTCCACGGAGATACAGAAAGAGCAAGCGGTTCTCACCCGGGTCCACGCTTCCCATGCCCTCCCCAGCAGGGGACTCTTGGCCACGCCTGGGCACGTGTGTGGTTGTCTCGACTGCGGGCTGGGAAATGTCACTGGAATCCAGAGGGCAAAGGTCAGGCCGTTCAGACCCCACAGTGCACAACAGTGAGCTCCCATGAAACGGGAAACATCCATGCCAAATGTCAGGAGTGCAGAGGTCCAGGAACCATGAAAGCTGTAATACACTCTGACGCACGTGTCTAAGTTGCCCAGTCATACTCGACTCTTTGCGACCTCAGGCACTGTAGGCCGCCAGGCTCCTCTGTCCATGGGATTCTCCAGACAAGGATACTGGAGTGGGTTGCCAGGCCCTCCTCCGGGGGGATCTGACAGCTCAGGAATCGAACCTGTGTCTCTGACGTGTCCTGCATTGGCACGCGGGTTCCTTGCCACTAGCGCCACTTGGGAAGTGCAATAATACACTGGGAATTAGAGGTCTTTTCCTTTCCTAGAATGGAAAGATAAGCAAACAAACAAAAAAAAAAGGGCCTCAAAAACTAAAAAAATACTAGCAAACCAAGCCCAGCAGCATGAAAAATGAATTATACACCATAACCAAGTGGGGATTTACCACAGCTTACGATGGCAGTTCAATAGCCCCAAATAGATTAATGTAATATATCAAGAACAAAAACCGCATGGAAATACTCAAAAGAGAAAAAAAAAAATTAGCTCAAAAGGGATCTGGTCTAAAACAACGTCTAAAACTGCAGAGCTCTGAACACATAATTGATTAAGGGATTTTTGCAGAAACTAAGGTCTGTGGCCGCCTAATTTTTAGGGAAGGTGAATATCGAGACATCTCCATTCAATATCATGTGGGTCATAAAAGGTATATTAATACATCTCTTGTGAATATGTTGTTGAAAAATAGGTATAAATAGGTGTGATCCTGGGTTACGTAAAGACTTCTTAAAGGAAAAAAGAGCAAAGGGCAAAGGCAGAAAGAGGTAAAAGAAATAAATTCAATTTAACAGCTAAGGAACATGTATCTAGAACATGTCATCTAAAAATCAAACATTAAAAACCCTCTCCATAAATCAATATGAATAATATTTATCCATAAAAATGGAACCAAGTACTGAGGTATGCCACAATGAGGACAGGGAATTGAAAACATTAGGTTCAGTGAAAGGCAGACACAATATAACACCTTGTACTCAGTCGACTGAAACATCTGTTCCAGGTTTTGCGATAACGTCTTACGGGAAAATGAATGTTTTTGCCAACCCAATATATGATTCCATTGACATAAAATGCCCAGAAAAGACAAATCCAGAGTGAGAGATGATAGATTGATGATTAATTATGTTTTGGGAAGTCGGGAAGAATAAATATTGTGTTTCTCCTTGGATGGAAGAAAATATTCAACAATTAGAGGGCGTTGATGGTGGTGCTTCTTTAAGTGTGCACCCTTGTCCACAGACTTTTAAATAAAGGATACAGACACTGCAATGTGGGAGATGAGGCAATCCAATGGCTCATTTACAAGAAGGTGAAGAAGAGGGTGCGGGAAAGGCCATTAAAAGAATTCAGAGCATCCAAAAAACAAAAAAAAGACCCTCCAGAAAACTAAGTCCATGAACTATTGCCACAATGGACAGAGGAGGCTAACTGGCATAAGAAGAAACCCATAAATATAACTGAAATAAATGTAAGCAAAATATGAATAGCAAGGGGGCAGAAAGAAGATGCAGAAACAAATAAGGCCATTTGTACAAGATTCTTCTTTTCCAGAAAGATGTGAAAGGCTTGGTTTTATCACAGAAGTATCAATGCTGTAGAAAAAGATGGGTGGTATTTCTAAATTATATTAAAGTTTGGGTTATATATAACCAAGATGACAGGGTAAAAGATAACTTAGAGAACCAAAAATGGACTGAAATAAGAATCCTTCTGGGGTGTCCTACATGTGTTTCAAAAAGCACAGAATTGAGTTAAGAAACATACATGTGTGCATATATCTATTAAATACATACATATTTATCTCTGGATATTATATCTCTCTATATACAGATATATAACCATCTCTCTCAAGAGGCTTCTCCAGCACCACAGTTCAAAAGCATCCATTCTTCAGCACGCAGCTTTCTTCACAATTCAGCTCTCACATCCATACATGACCACTGGAAAAACCACAGCCTTGACTAGACGGACCTTTGTTGGCAAAGTAATGTCTCTGCTTTTTATGCTATCTAAGTTGGTCATAGTTTTTCTTCCAAGGAGCAAGTGTCTTTTAATTTCATGGCTGCAGTCACCGTCTGCAGTGATTTTGGAGCCCCCAAAAATAAAGTCTGACACTGTTTCCACTGTTTCCCCATCTATTTCCCATGAAGCGATGGAACTGGATGCCATGATCTTAATTTTCTGAATGTTGAGCTTTAAGCCAGCTTTTTCACTCTCCTCTTTCACTTTCATCAAGAGGCTGTTTAGTTCTTCGAGGAACAGATACTTTTGAACTGTGGTGTTGGAGAAGACTCTTGACAGTCCCTTAGACTGCAAGGAAATCCAACTAGTCCCTCCAACAGGAAATCAGTCCTGAGTGTTCATTGGAAGGACTGATGCTGAAGATGAAACTCCAGTCCTTTGGCCACCTGATGTGAAGAACTGACTCACTGGAAAAGACCCTGATGCCTGGAAAGATGGAAGGCGGCAGGAGAAGGGGACGACAGAGGATGAGATAGTTGGATGGCATCACCAACTCAATGGACATGAGTTTGGGTAAACTCCACGAGTTGATGATGGACAGGGAGGCCTGGCGTGCTGCAGTCCATGGGGTCACAAAGAGTTGGACACAACTGAGCAACTGAACTGAACTGAACTGAATCATCTCTCTCTCTATGTCTATATACTATATACATATAACTATCTCTATCCATACGTAACATATACACCTATCTCTTTATTTTTGTCTCTTCCTATATGTATGTCTGCCTACCTACCCACCATGTATCTAGCTACCATCTGTCTTTTCTATGTTTTCTATCTGTATTTATCTACGTATCTTTAACTCTCTCTGTCTCTGTCTACCTGCCTATCACCTATCTATCTTTTCTATTTTATCAACTGTATCTGCCAGATGGCTAAGAAAAAACTCCCAACTGCGTTTTCTAAACCGTCACTGGGAGAGTTTCTTAAACACAACGCCCACGCTGAGTGACAGAAAGCATTTCTCAGTTCAAAGGGGAAACGTCCCCTTATTCCTAAGTCCCTCCTGCGACGCCGGTACACATCTTAGTTCTCTCGGTAGAACTGGGGGTGCCTCCTGTGACGTCGTCTCACACCTCTGTCTGTGCTGAGGGCCTGCCTGGCGGCTCAGTTGGGAGAGTCTGCTGCAGTGGTTCATTCTCCGGGTCGGGAAGATCCCCTGGAGAAGGGAATGGCAACCCACTGCAGTATTCTCGTCTGGACAATCCCACGGAGGAGCCTAACGGGTTACAGTCCAGGGGATGGCAGAGAGTCGGACAGGACTGAGCAGCTAACTCTCACTTCACTGTCAGAACTGGTGGTGTCTCTTAATGAGGTTGTCTCATACCTCTGTGTATACTGAAATGTGTATCCTCACAGCAACGCATGTCTATCCTACCTACCTCGCTATGACAAACCCACTGCCCAAGACCTAGATTTTCCCCCCATGCTATCAGGACCTAGAATAAAGGGCACTGTGCTGAGAGCAACAGGAACCAATGCTTGTGACCCCAATTAATGGCATAAAGAGCCTTCCAAGTGATTTATCTGCACAAAGACCTCAGGTCACCCGTGTCCAATGTCTGTTACGTCAAAGCGATGCATTTAACATTCCAAAATACTTTTGAGCTTTTTTGCTGAGAATCACACCCTTCTTTCCAAGAACTATTATTATTATTTTTAAATCAAAGGAAAAGCTGCCTGGCGCATCAGATGGGTCTTAATCCAATCCATATGTTACTAGGGTATGTTATTTTTAAAACCATGATTTACATTTTAGCTCCCTGTACTAAGCAGTCAGACCTTGGAGTTTATCTATTCTATATGCAACCGTTTGAATCTGTTAACCCCAAATTTCTAATCTCTCTGCCCCCCAACCTCTAGGCAACCACAGGGATGTTCGCAATGGCTGTGAATATACTTCTGTCTTGCAGGTAAAATCGTTTGTGTGGTAGAGTCCACTTAGAAGTGATTTCATATGGTGTTCGTCTTTCTCTTTCTGACTTACTTCACCTCACATTATGATCTCTCGGCTGACCCACACTGGCGTCGCTTTGTGCTTTTTTACGGCTGTTAATTTCTCTATTATATTTATATATATATATATTACATCTTCTTTATCGATCCATCTGTATCTGTTCATCAGACATTTACATTGTCTCCAAGTCTTAGCTACTGTTAACAGTACTTGTATGAACATAAGGGGTCCTTGTATCTTTTTAAATGATAGTTTTGTTGGTGTATAGACTGGGGAATGGGATTGCTGGATCACATGGCAATTCTGATGTTGTTTTTTGGGGGGGGGGGCAGCTCCATGTCATTTTCCGTCGTGGCTTTGCCAAGTTACATTCCCACCAACAGAGCAGGAGGTTTCCCTTTCCTCCGCACCCTCTATAGCGTTCGCTATTTGTAAACTTTTTAATGATGGGCATGCTGACTGGTGTGAAAAGATACCTCATTACAGTTTTGATGTGCATTTCTCTGATGATTGGCAACTTGGAGTATCTCTTCAACTCACACTGTTTCAGGTTAGTTTTTGATGTGCGTACACGTCTGTATACTCTTTGAAAGCACAGCCTTTGATTTCTGTATAATGCAGTGTAAAGAAAACAATAACCAATGGTGGGTGGACGGGCAGGCCTGGCGTGCTGCGATTCATGGGGTCGCAGACTAAGTCACTGAACTGAACCAAACGATGAAATGAATTTTTTTTTTAAAATATGATTTACATTGTTAAATGCATAGCATATCTGCCATTTCTGGGTTACATTTTAAACCTTAAAATATTCTCTTTGAGGACATCCCTGGTCATCCAGAGGTTAAGACTTCACTCGTCACTGCAGGGGGTGAGAGTTCAATCCCCTGGTCAAGGAGCGAAGATCCCACTAAGCTAAGATGCCTTGGGGCCACATAAGCAAAGTATAAAACAGAGGCAATAATGTAACAGAATTCAATAAAGACTTTAACACGGTACACGCCCAAAACCAGAAAAAACGTATTCTCNTCGTGGCTTTGCCAAGTTACATTCCCACCAACAGAGCAGGAGGTTTCCCTTTCCTCCGCACCCTCTATAGCGTTTGCTATTTGTAAACTTTTTAATGATGGGCATGCTGACTGGTGTGAAGAGATACCTCATTACAGTTTTGATGTGCATTTCTCTGATGATTGGCAACTTGGAGTATCTCTTCAACTCACACTGTTTCAGGTTAGTTTTTGATGTGCGTACATGTGTGTATACTCTTTGAAAGCACAGCCTTTGATTTCTCTATAATGCAGTGTAAAGAAAACAATAACCAATGGTGGGTGGACGGGCAGGCCTGGCGTGCTGCGATTCATGGGGTCGCAGACTGAGTCACTGAACTGAACCAAACGATGAAATGAATTTTTTTTTTAAATATGATTTACATTGTTAAATGCATAGCATATCTGCCATTTCTGGGTTACATTTTAAACCTTAAAATATTCTCTTTGAGGACATCCCTGGTCATCCAGAGGTTAAGACTTCACTCGTCACTGCAGGGGGTGAGAGTTCAATCCCCTGGTCAAGGAGCGAAGATCCCACTAAGCTAAGATGCCTTGGGGCCACATAAGCAAAGTATAAAACAGAGGCAATAATGTAACAGAATTCAATAAAGACTTTAACACGGTACACGCCCAAAACCAGAAAAAACGTATTCTCTCTGCTCCCTGTGTCTTCCAGGATTTATTTTCAGAAAGACCATGATGGGAAGTCCAGTGTGTGACAGGGAAAAAGAGAAAGAAAAATAGTCCGCAGGCCAGAATGTGTACAGTCTTGGATCGTTTCAGCCTCAAGGGTCTTTCAAGGTCACACTCCAACTGCCTTTTAGAGATTTTTTGCAATGATCTGAGTTAGGACTAAGGATTAATTCTTTAAGTACATCTGAGAGAGGAAGAAAAAGTACTCAGGAAAAAAGCAGGTATGTCTCTTACAGGTGTTGGTTAAAAATCATTTCTCTGATGGAATCATTGCCTGAAATTGAATTTCCGGCTCACCCCAATCAAGCTAATGTTGGAGGCTCTCAAATTCAATGCTACTGCTGGGAACTCACCGGTTGTTTTTTTTTTTTTTTTTTAATCAGAGTACACCGTCTTCTTCCCCAACTCAAATACTAGTCACACCTTTCTTTCCTTTCTTTTTTTTAAAAATCATGACTCAAAACATATTTTTTTTTAATTTTTTTGGCTGTGCAGCCTACAGAATCTTAGTTCCTCAATGAGGAAACTAAATTGGGGAACCTCTGCTGTATGCTGGGGGCACAGAGTCTTAAACACTGGACCACAAGCGAAGTCTCACACGTTTCCTTTCGTTTAGAATGTTTATCCCCGTGAAGACAGAAACCACCCTTTAATGAAGGAAAATCGATCAGCCCCTCTTTTGCTGTATGCAAAGCCAAAAGAAGAAAGGGCACAAGGCAGAGAAACTGGATTCTTTCTTTTAGAATGAGTCATCATCAGAGACTCTGTTTGCGAGGCAAACGTCCAAGAAAACATGCAAGAAAGAGCACTGTTCAACGGATGCCCTGGGTGATCACTCGAAAAAGTCCACATGACACCCGAAAATCAGTTCATTGCAACGTACGGGCTTCCCTGGTGGCTCAGATGGTAAAGAATTCGCTTGTAATGTGGGAGACCTGGGTTCAATCCCGGGTTTGTGAAGATCCCCTGGAGAAGGGCATGGCAACCCACTCCAGCATTCTGGTCTGGAGAATTCCCCTGGACAGAGGAGCCTGGAGGGCTGCAGTCCACAGGGTCGCAAAGAGTTGGACACAACTGAGCGAGTAAGCACTTACTGTGCTGTTTAAAATAATTCATGAATTTATGAATTTATTTTTGGCTGAGTCGAGTCTTCGTTGCAGAATACGGGATCTTTTGTTGAGGCATGCCAGGGTTCAGTTGTCCCAGGGCGTGCAGCATCTCAGTTCCTGGGCCAGGGATCGAACCTGTGTCCCCCGCATCAGAAGGTGGAATCCAAACCACTGAAGAGTCAGGGAAGTCCCAGCACGTACTTTTAGAATAGACTCTTCTATCAAGCGTGGCCAAACGCTGTGATTTCCAAAACAGACTATGCATGCAAAAATAACAAGGCGACTCCTTTGAAGAAGTTTTGAATCATTCGTCAAGAGTTGGAGGAAATTCTACATCATAACCTAATCAATAATTTTGTGCGTTTGAGATCGAACAAAAAAGTCTTTTCTATTGTAGCTTCTCATCAGCCCTCAAATTCGTTGCCACCCCTCACTGCCTTTATCTGCTGCAGAGTATTACTTTTCTGTGTGGCATCACCGACTCGAAGGACATGAGCGTGAGGAAGCTCCGGCAGTTGGTGATGGACAGGGAGGAGGCCTGGGGTGCTGCAGCCCATGGGGTCACAAAGAGTCGGACACGCCTGAGTAACTGAACTGAAGCAACGTCCATCTCATGGCAGGTTCTTATACCACCATAGTGGTTTCCATATCTACCCTCCTCATGTTCTTCTAAAATCCCAGAAATAGAGCATTCACTCTCAACCTAACCTCCTCATGTGCGGGTCAAACCAATGAATGCAATGGGCATTTTCAGCCACCAGGAGGCAGAAGAGGAAACCCTAAGTCAATGATCGTCCACAGGAAACCTGACTTTTTTGTGTCCAAGGTCCTGGTACTTATCAACACACCAGCAACAACGGAGACCGGATTGACAGTTTCCCAGCGAGTACTAAATGTACACAGAGCTACTGATGAAGACGACGAAAGACCTTCTGTTTGGAGGGGTACACAGAGCTACTGATGAAGACGACGAAAGACCTTCTGTTTGGAGGGGTAAGCATCTTGCTTTTTTTCCCCTATTGCATAACTTTTGGATCAGGCAGGGCTTGACAGACAGTGCAGTGTGAAGAACCCACCCTCCAAGGCAGGAGACAAAACAGACGTGGGTTTGATCCCTGGGTGGGGAAGATCCCTTGGAGGAGGGCATGGCAAGCCTCTCTAGTAGTCTTGCCTGGAGAATCCCGTGGACAGAGGAGCCTGGTGGGCTACAGTCCACGGGGTTGCAAAGAATGGGACACGACCGAGCGACTAACACTTCCTTTTTCTTTCCAGTCTTCTTGCCTGGGAAATCCCAGGGACGGAGGACCCTGGCAGGCTACAGCACATGGAATCATGAGGAATCAAAGTCAACTGAGTGACTGGGCACTCTGTCTGGATGAAGGAAGCTTGACCTTCTTCCCTGCTGCAGCGCGGCCATCCTGTATAACTGGGTCATCTTGACCTCAGTGGATACACCTTCCTCCACCCCCACCCCCCACACACCCTCTAGAACGACATCAGTGACCACTGGAGACACAGAGGCTGGAAGGCTGCTTGCAGGCTGGCCAATCACCCCCACGCAGACCCACCACGGAGGGTCTTACTCTAACGGCTTCCAATGGCTCCTTCCATCCCCATTTGGCTTTGCAGTTGTGACCTGCTTTTTTCGTTAAGTCGCTCAGTCGTGTCAGACTCTTTGCGACCCCACGGACTGCAGCACGCCTCCCTGTCCATCACCAACTCCGGGAGCTTGCTCAAACTCAACTCCATGGCGTCGGTGATGCCATCCAGCCACCTCATCCTCTGTCCTCCCTTCTCCTCCTGCCTTCAGTCTTTCCCAGCTTCGGGAGTTGTGAGTGGTCCTACATAAAGGGTCTGGACACTCCCCATCTTCTCAAACCTCCTGTACTTCTTCACTTTCCTTTGTCTTTCCCCTCAGGGCAATGCCTTCTATTTCCTCTATCCATTTAGCATCTCCCATCGCTGAATAGTGAAGACTTTCTCTCTTGAGGATGAGAGGGCAAGTTTTTCACGGCGGAAATCTAACCAGAGGGAACCTGATCGGTGAGAGAAGAAAATGGGCTTGGGAGGGAAGCATGAAGATCCCAGAAGGAAGAGATGGCATTTTGTTTTGTTTTCTTAATAGGTATGTTGATGGCCTTTGGGGGGCTTCCCAGGTGGCAGTAGGGATAAAGAATTCATCTGGTAATGCAGGAGACACAAGATAATAACTGGGGTAAAGAGATAACTGGGTGAGGAAGATCCCCTGGAGTAGCAAGTGGCAACCTACTCCAGTTTTCTTTTTTTTTCCCCCAGGCCAGTTACTCTTTCCTGCAAAATTCCATGGAGAGCGGAGCCTGGAGGGCTACAATCCATGGGCCTGCAAAGAGCTGGACATGCCTTAGCAACAGAGCGTGCCTGGGCATGCATACACACACAACCTTTTGACCTGATGGGAAAATGACTTCCATGAGAACTCCAGAAGAAAGCCTGTAGGAAAAGATAAGTCAAATAAAGAATAAAGATTTATAGGGGGAGGGGGGAAATAGTCCAAGTACCAAACAGTAGTTGGCATCTTCAACTCTTACGTGAAAGAGAAATGTACATACCAGCTAAATAGGAAAGTGACGTTTTTCAGCACAGAAATATCCGGAATGTTCTAATAGAAGGGAGCCACTGAGCTGCCCAGATGGAAATTTTCTTGTGTGCACATGAAAAGTAAGCAGGTGTTTCTGATGTTCTGGGAATCCTTGAAAAAAGGCAGTTATATAAAACGGTATGGGTAACATGCTTGTCAGGCGAGAAGTCTGATGAAGCCACTCATTGGGTCAGTGGTCTTAATTCCACGTGTGGGCAAAGGCAGTAAGAGTACAACCAAATGGGCTTCCGAGGTTAGACACTGGATGGGTGGACAAAGCCTTGGATCTGCTGCAACGAGAGCCTCGCTTTTGCAGACATCCTGGCTGGGGGCACATATAGTATGACCATGTCTCACAGTGGCCCATCAATACTGATTTTAAGGAAACCGCATCAGCAATCTAGGACCTGCTTTCAGGAATATAAAACTACACCGTAAGCCCAGCAGCATCACTAACAGTTCCCAAACAGTCCTAGATTAGACAATCAACTAGGTGCTCACTAGCTAGGCAAGGTTTGCGTTAGGCAGTCCTGATGAAAGAAAATATTCCTTGTCGGAAAAGCAAGTGTGGGGATCATCTCATTGACCTCCTATTACAAGTACTTTATCCTTGTTTTTTGAAAGAATGATAAATGGAAATTTAGGTGGTATTGGATAGGTACTACATGACATTTTTGGCTAGTTGCAGGTTTTTTTTTGTTTGTTTTTTGTTTTCTCCAGTGGCTCAACAGTGGCGTTAATAAGATGTCCAAGGCTATTAACAACACTGGAAATTATTCCATGACTGGGCTTAACGGTCACTAGCATCAAGCACTCAGCGGACATGAGTTGGACCAAACTCCGGGAGATGGTGAAGGACAAGGAAGCCTGGTGCGCTGCAGGCCACGGGGTTGCAGAGAGTCAACTGAGGAACTGAGCAACCAAGTCCTGGGCTACCAAACCTCACAAGCACAAACCCACTGGATGCTTAGTATGGTATGCACAATAACCTCATGAGGGAGAGTGAACGGAACCACCTTTTACAGAGATTCAGGAAATGCTTTCTTTCTGACCATCATGCATTTTGCAAAACTTCTCTTCGGGGGTAGGAAGACAAACTTTGTTACTCTGTTTAAAAAAAAAAAAGCAGTAATCATCTCAAACAAAGCTTTTCCATTCCTTAGGCAGAAAAACAGCTTCGGCATGTACGACTTTTTGAAGAAAAAGTTCAAACAGTGATTTTTATGTTTTAGTAAAATAAAGGTCTACTCCTATGAAAAGTTCTAATACAGATGATCTTCACAGCGTATGCTGAACCATTTCATTGACTCGTTAAAACAAACGTATCTGCATGCCAATAGTTGGAAATATTTTCAGACAATGATAATAGCAATTTTCCCTGCAAGCAAAGAAGTAAACGACCACCGCCTGGTTTGCAAGGGGACGGCAGTCCACGCAAGATGTCTGAAAAGGATTGGCCTAGTCACGCTTGAACGAAATCTATCGCCCTGTACAATCGGCCAAGTTGGCACACTTCCACAGCTTCAGATAAAAGGGGGTCTGTGGAACTGGGCTTCACACGAACTCATTCGCAGAATGTAAATAGACTGTCTCGGGGATGCTAAATTGCTTCTTTCATTTCCTTGCCATGACTCTTGCAGCTTCTCTGTTCCCCTCCCCAAGATTTGTTTCCTCTACCTCTCAGCAGCAGAAGGTAAACTTTAAAGGGTTCAAATGAGGAAAGTTAGAATCGGAAGCTTCTTTCTTTTCTTTTTAAAAAAAGGAAAAAAAAAAAGAGAAAAAGAAAAAGAAAAGAAGGTGTGTGTAATTCCCACGAAATTGTTCCAGATTCAAAAAACGGGCCAAACAGATACGAGATCACCGTGAAAAGCTGCTTAATACCAGCTGGACATTAGACAGGGGAGAGGTGTCGATTTCTCTTGAAATCTAACCTTTTAAGTCGCATCACCGCCATGGCGTTCAGGCAAGACAACGTTTTGCTATTCCTGCAAAGCGAGAGCTTGCCCCAAACCACGGCCCCGTTCAGAAAACAGCATGAGGGGCTGGTGACGCGCCATACAGACCCCCACACTGCGCTCTTTGAAAGCGCTGCCAGGGGGCATGCGGTGGTCCCTGGCTTCCTCTGCCCACCTCGTCCTGAGAATGGACCTTTTGTGAGGGATCATGGATCACCACTTCCTGTCTCAAACACCAGTAGCCAAGGAAACTCCCCAGAGGATTCTGAAACAGACCAACAAGAAAATACTCAGAGGGGCTTGCGATCCACGGTCTTCAAAATGAACGGAAATGACAAAGACCTGGCTCGGAGCACCAGCGTGAGAAAAGAAAAGGAAATAAAAATCGCAAAACGAGAAGGCTCTGGACGCCGAGTGATCCTGTCTACCATCTCACCCTCGGTCGCCCACATCTCCTCCCACCCTAAGTCTTTGCCAGTGAGTCAGCTCTTCCCATCAGCTGGCCAAAGGACTGGAGTTTCAGCTTCAGCATCCGTCCTTCCAATGAACACTCAGGACTGATCTCCTTTAGGACAGACTGGTTGGATCTCCCTGCAGTCCAAGGGACTCTCAAGAGTCTTCTCCAACACCGTACTTCAAAAGCATCAATCCTTTGGTGCCCAGCCTTCTTTATGGTCCAACTCTCACGTCCTCACCTGACTATTGGAAAAATGTAAATAGCTTTGACTACACAGATCTTTGTCAGTAATGTCTCTGCTTTTTAAAATGCTGACTAGGTTGGTCCCACCTTTTCTTCCAAGGAGCACATGTCATTTAATTTCATGGCAGCAGTCACCACTGGCAGTGATTTTGGAGTTCAGGACAAAAAGATAAATAAATAATGTCCATCACTGTTTCCATTTTGAAAACCTGAAATTTCAAGTACTCTATGGTTGTTCCCAAAGGTACAAGTGTGCACACATCTTGCATTTTTTTCAATTAGAAAGTCACTTCAACAACTGTCCCTCTTCCCTGGGGTCTTCTATACGTGAATGTTTTACTGGTGAATGAAATGAAATGCTCACAGCAAAATTCAAACATCAAGTTGAAAATAAACTATTCTTGGTGATACTTGTATATCTGGAGAAAATGTTTTCGATGTTTTCTTGTTTGACACAATTCCATTGATTCCAGATTTTTTTTTTTAACCGTAAACACTCTATGACACACAGACCTCATTCTCACAGCCATATTGTTACAAATTCAATTTTCTGCACCATCTCAATGCGTTTTTTTTTTTCCCTCTGCCTTGCTACTAGGCTTGCAGAATCTTAGTTTCCTGACCAGGGATTGAACAGGTACCCCCTGCAGTAGAAGCTTAGAGTCTCAGCCACTAGACCACCAGGGAGACCCCTCAGTGTATTTTTGCCTTGAAAATAAATGCGGTTACATAGACCATGGATGGTCTTCATGAACTGACCAAGAGCAGGAAAAACCATAGCAGATAAGCCTCAAAACATTACCATCGAAATGCTATTTTTTCTCGCAACCACACTGTTGGTGAAAATGAATAATTCCAAAACAACAGACCGCTGCTCTTGAATTCCTAAGCTCTTAGACAAGGTCTTCTCATAGTCAATCGTAACATTTACACAAAATGAAATATCACCAAGTTACAAAATTCAAATAAGAGTATTTCATCACACGAGAATGCAACAGGTATGTGACGACCTACCGCCTCTCGTCTTCAAGATCCATTAGATACACAGTGTCCTAGAGAGTAAGTAAGTAAAAGAGTTTCCAACTCATGATCAATACAGCCACAAAAGCTCATATGCATGGCCCACTGTCCACTTTATCGAGTTATCACCTATTACCAAACGCTTTATCAGACAGCACCCAACTGTGTTCATGCAACAGGTTTATGTCAGCCAAGCCCAGAGAAAGAAAAGTGCTTTCCATAACATCCCAAGTTCATTCGATGACCCAGGACGCTGAATCTGCTTGAGGAGGGTTCAAGGGAAAGAAACCATTGGATTCAAATGTGAAAATTAAACAAAAAAAGAGAATGGATGGTGCTACCTGAAAGTCAGGGAAGGAATGTAGCTTGTAGCATGAAGTGAGGTTTGTAGCAGAAAATTCCTAGGCGTTGGAGTGGAACATGAGTGGAAGCAGCAAAGCCCGCAAAAGAAGCAGCAAAATTTTCTCATGGATTCCTGTGTGGCGATGGTTGAGGAGGGTCCGAGGGATGAAAATATGGAAGTAACAAACGAACAAAAAAAGAAACGTGAAAGTTACGGAGCAGATGCATCTTATAGCGTGATAAAAAAGAAAACCGACGGATGGACCGACGGCGCACCATCAAAGTGACGGAACAGACGCCTCTTGGAGCATTCGTCAAAGTTACGGAAGAAAGGCATCTTGGAGCATTAAGTGAGGTTTGTAGCAGAAATTCCTAGGAAATGCAGCAACATTCGTGGAAGCAACAAACCCCCACAGAACAAGAAGCAGGACTTGCTGGTCGTCAACATGCACTCACTCACCTAGGATCCCCAGCCGGTAGTTAATGGTGATGACGATGACGTTGCCGTAGCTGGCCAGGATGCTCCCGTCAATCATGTTGCCCGTCCCCTCCATGTAGGACCCGCCGTGGATGTACACCATCACAGGCTTCTTGCTGTTCTGATCATGGATGTCTGCAAGAAAGAGCCAAGTAAGGGGAAAAAAAAAAAATCACACTGATTAACCGAGACTAAAGCAAAAGACGTGAGTGACTTTCCCTAGTTGAGATGGGAATCCATCGCATGGCCCTTTCTTGAATTAGGAATACCTCGGTTAAGATGGTCAGATGGCATCATGGACTCGATGGACATGAGTCTGAGCAAACTCTGGGAGGTGCAGAAGGACAGGGAAGCCTGGCATGCTGCAGGCCATGGCATCGCAAAGAGTCCGACAGGGCTGAGCGACTGAACGAGGACAGTTAAGATGGCTTGAGGATAATGGTCGATGTTGCTACCTTTTCTACTCACAGAAATGACGCAGACATTGGAATGAATTTGTATGCATGGGTATGCTTCCATATGTACCTAGGACACTACAGATTTAACCCCTGAGATGAATGAATCCCTTCTTCCCTACATAGTAATCAAACCCTAGAAGGGGACATGCCCAGAAGAAGCCCATGGCGTCTATTAGTGGTACAGAATTTGTTTGCAATGCAGGAGACCTGAGTTCAATCCCTGGGATGTCAAGATCCCCTGGAGAAGGGCACGGCAACCCAATCCAGGATTCCTGCCTGGAGAACCCCATGGACACAGGAGCATGGTGGGCTACAGTCCACAGAGTCACAAAGAGTCGGTACGTAGTATCCATTAAAGCATATATTTTAACTATCTAAGGTAGTACAAAGTGAACTTCAAAATTAACACTTTTTTACTGTAACTGCCTTTTTCAGTCAAACGTGAGCTTCAAGATTCACTTTCGACTTAACAATGAGAACGTTAAGGCTGGTGGTGAAACCACAAGCTCGCGATGCATTATGACAACAAGAAAAAATAGTTTAAAAAATGATCAACAGAACAGAAACATGGAAAAACAAACAAAGGCACCCAAGCAAGTGTCTTTTCTCTAAATGACTGTTTGCAACGATAGGGCAACTCAAGTGACCAAAAAAAAAAAGTGAAAGAGATGTGAACTGAAATAAAGACGGTGCAACACTGCAACCTCAAGATGAAATGGTTGCAATCCTGCTCAGTTCCACGTGGAAGAAAAACTCCCACTGTGATCTGAAAGCAGAGTATCCTTAGCCACCATTACCTGGACACTGATGTGAAAATCCTACTTTGCAATGGTCTGTGACAAGAGAAATTTGCCCAGCATATGACTGCTTTCTCAAAACTTGTGATCAAATAACTTCTTTGGTGCTCATCGTCCCTTGAGCTTAAATGTCGTCTTTTAAGAATCCTGACCCCGACTACAATTATTTCTGGGAACTTCTGTATGTATATACATATACACGTGAGTCATTTAAATACCTGCACGTTATCAAATAGCAACCCACTCCAGTATTCTTGCCTGGAGAACCCCATGGATGGAGGCGCCAGGAGGGCTACTGTCCATGGGGTCACAGAGAGTTGGACATGACTGAGCGAGTGATGGATATTTATTATCAAGAAAAAAGCAAATGTATCCATGTAAATGTATTTACATTTTTTTTTCTTAAACACTTTTTTTTTTTTGCCTAATTTCTGGAGACACGTTTGAATGATCAGGAATGAATTTTAAGGAAATGAACCAACATGTGGATGGAGGCTGCTCATAAACTGAATTACGAGCACCATCTGAAAGCAGGCTGCTGGTTGCTACCAGACACCCTCCGGGAGGCCAAAGAACCCCGTGGTCACAGTCAAGTCCAGGAAAAAGGGTCAGGCCGCATCTGTCTGTAGATACTTAACCCACAGCAGAAGAACGCTATTTCCTCATGTCACATTTCAGGAAGAAGTAAAAAATCCTTTTTGAATCTTTCACTCACCAGGGATCAGTCGTGTCTGACTCTTTGTGACCCCATGGACCGTAGCCTGCAAGGCTCCTCTGCCCATGGGATTCTCCAGGCAAGGATACTGGAGTGGGGTGTCATGCCCTTCTCCAGGGGACCTTCCCGACTCAGGGACTGAACCTTCATCTGCTGCACTGGAACGCATATTCTTCACCGTGTAAGTCCCCTGGGAGGCCCTCACTCATCATACGTTATGTGGAATTCTTTCATCCATCATCGTCCATATAAGGTGTGGTGTTTACACCAGCCACCAGTGTCTCTGGACACTGATTTGCTGTTTGAGTTCTTATTTATGTTACCCTTCTTGGTTGCATTACCAGAAAGAAAAAAGTTGACATTTTTTTAACTGTTTTAAGCGGTTCCCTGGGGGTGGGGGACGGGGAATAAAAAGCGTTAGGTTAACAGCTATTACCTTCCCAGACACAAAGAGGAAGGTTCTTGTGAGCTTGGGGAAGAAATAATCAGATGGCATATTCATTCAATGTTAGGGGAAAAAGAAAAAATAACAGTTTCTATGGTATTTAAGAAAATACTTAAATATTTAAATACTTAAAAATATTTAAGAAAAGGAGAAAGCATTTTAATATAACAGGTAGCTGGCGGGATTGTGAAAACAGATGCCAGAGATAAGAAAGGAATAAGATGTTAATAGGATACAGGGTATGAGATGCAAATTAGACCTGTAGTTAGTTACATAAGGATACAGATGAAATTACAGGTGGTCTGGGGCCTGGCAAGGACAGGGTAGCTGATGACTCAGGGCAGCGGTCGTGCTCCAAAGGCATCAGAAGAAACCTCTAAGGTGAATACTGAAAGCAAGAAGAACACTCTGAATGCGGGTCTACAAAATAGTAAATAATAGTCATATCGCGAGAACAGCGGGTGGGAAGGCAGCTATGGCAGAGCTTTTCTCAGAAACCCGCTGGTTTATTCGAGAAACCTAAGAGGATGGGAAGACCAAGCAAGTGATAAAAGGCACACTTTTTTGGAGAGAACTTTTGCTTCCCAGCAAGGATGCGTCTCAGGTCCACTTTAAATTGTCTTTCAGTTAGAGAACCACAGGTCCATCGAGGGCGCTCATCCCTTTAACTTAAATAGTCAGAAATCCATGCCTTGGGCCTTCCTGACAGTTCAGGGAGTAAGGAATCCGCCTGCCAATGGAATATACGAGGTTGCATCCCTGGGTCGGGAAGGTCCCCTGGAGAAGGAAATGGGAGCCCACTCTGGTATTCTGGCCTGGGAAATCCCATGGGCAGAGGAGCCTGGTGGGCTGCAGTCCACCGGGTCTCGAAGAGTCGGACACGACTGACCAACTAAGTACACAGAGGCAGACCCAAGCCGCCCGAGCCTGCAAAGGCTGATTTTAAGCTGTTTCTTTTCTTCTAAACCATTTGTTCCCCTGAAGCAAGAAGGTACCACTTGCTAATGATGGTTTACATGCTGGGTTATCTTCCATCTTAAAAAAAAAAAAAAATCAGTCTACTTGTAGTGGCTAATCTGTCCAACAATTTGAGAGCCTTCAGAAAGAAACTCTCCATAGCAACTAAACATTTTTAGGAGGGGAAAAAAAAAAAAAGTTCTGAGAGCAGCCATGGTGTGAGAACAGAGATGGAAAGATCTAGTTTTTCAGCCTTTTTCAATTCTTTGCTATATCCCCTACTTTTAAATTTTTTTTTTCCTGTAAAGCTTCCAAAATGCGTTTCAGAGGGAAACAACAAATTCTCTTCAAGACACTTTCTCATGTGTTTTACTGCAAGCCAGAGAAGATGCTTTGAAAACCCTATTTTGGAATCAGTACATTCGGGGGGAAACAATCGTAAAAACAAACAAAGATGGAAATGCCAGCCGCCCCCACCCCTAAAAAGAAAGTTGTACTGAGCTGTCTTGGTGTCCACAGAAGAAACCAACAAGACCAAAGCTCCAAATCACAACGTGAAATTACAAAAGAACATTTGGAAGAAAGAAAAGAACGCATACATGCATGCTTTAAAATTTCACTTTCTCTTCTTGTGATCAAGCAAAAAAAAAAAAAAAAAATCTTAGGAAAAAGAAAACGGTGAGTTTCCTTGCAAATGGCATGTTCTTACTGACGTCATATTGAGAAACAGGTATATACATTCTGCCAGGGGGGTTACAGAGTCATTGTGGTTAAAAATGACAGTTGTCCCCAAACAAGAAGAAAATGAAGAAGCACGCAGAAGTGTGCTCTCTTCAGATAAGAGGAGGAAAAACGGGTTGAAATGGAAAAAAGAAAAAAAAAAGATATAAAATCATGCATCAAGATCGAGCTTTGTAAAAAACAAAAAATACCTTCATCTTCACCACGGTCATTACTGGTTATATCATCAGCGTTTTTCTTTGAGTTGGCTCCTGGGGTCATATTGAGAAGGAAAATAAAGGGAAAAAAAAGAGAATTCAAAAACAACAGGTTTGCAAAAAAATTCAGAAGAGAGATACTACGCAGTCAAAGAAAAAAAAAGGTCATACAAAAAGCTGAAATCTGTTACATTTGATTTCAAAATCATGAAATAGGGAGATGCAAAATGCATATAAACATAAATATGTCAAGAAGAACAAATTCAAAATGTTACTTGCAAAAAAAAAATTAGATACCCAGTGAAAATGCAGTTTGAGGGTTAAAATGATACTACTGTAAAAAAAAAAAAAAAA
>SJYQ01000994.1:879667-895324 GCA_006410935.1 Redunca redunca
CAAATTATTTTTTAAAGGGTTTCCCAATTTTTAAAAAGAAATGCATATGAAATATTCCTCTAATTTTAACAAGTAATAATCTAGATACATTTTTGAAATGTCACTAATACACTTTGCTTAGGAAATTCTATACAGTAAGAAGAAACACATTAAACAATAAACATGAAAGATGAATCAAAATATCTTAAAATTGACATTCGTTTCATGCATAAGAACTTAAAAGCGTGCCATTCCTGATAAACATCAGATAGTCAGTGTAATTTATTTAAATCATGAATGCTCACTTGTCACTAGTAGCTAGAGAACACTTCAAAAAATTGATTCCTTTGGTCTACTGTAAGCTACCACTTTCAACAAGCGTTTCTGAAATCAAGATAAAACACTATAAATCATGTTTTTCTGTGTTTCGAATACTTATTAAATATTGCTTGAAGGTTATTGTTATTTGTTTAAAAAAAAAAGAATAAATAGTCACCTACCTGGATGACATGAAATATAAACCACCTTGAAATTTCCTTGTCAGCAAAATGAACAGAGAGGTTCCCTTAATGCCACCAAAAAACCCTCAAAAACAAACAAAAACCCAAAGCAAGGCTCTCTGTAAGCAGTCTGCCATTTTGGTTTATATATATTTAAGATACAAGAAGCTGAAACATTAAATATTACTGAATTATTCCATTAGCCCACAGCCTTCGTTTTACAGACAGACCTGGGCCACTAGGACATATACGCTAATTCTAGAAAACCTGAGTGGCGGCAACTAGTGAGAAAATGGTCTTTACCTTCCTTCCTAGCTTTCCTGGTGGCTCCGAGGGTCAAGAATCTGCCCGCTATGTGGGAGACCAGGGTTTGATCCCTGGGTCGGGAAGATCCCCTGGAGAAGGGAAGAGCCAGCCACTCCACTGTCTCCACGTGGAGAAGCCCACAGACAGAGGAGGCTGGGGGGCTACGGCCCGCGGGGTCGCCAAGAGTTGGGCACAACAGAGGCACTAACACTTTCCCTTTCCGTTCCTTCCTGGATGAACCTCGTCCCTGTCACCCACAAGACTTGTATCTGAAAAAACTACTACAGGTGTTCCAAACGCAGGGGGACAACATCATGTTTCAAAACCGAGATCTGAAGTCGCTGCTTTCGTCCCTCAACAAGGGCTGAGTATTGGAAACGTCACCTGGACTAAACAAGCAGAACTGGGAGGGGAAGGTGAAAACCTGCTTCCTTCTGCTGGTGGACTTTTTGAGATTTAAATAGTCCCCGCCGTAGACAATCTCAAGCTACCAACACAAAGTCTCTGAGGAGAGCTTGGGAAAGCAGTGGCCCCCTTGAAACTCAAGCTGATCAGCAGGTTTTCACCTTAACTGCTTGAAGGTGGAATGGAGTGTTCTAGGAAAGGGACCCCACCCCTCCAACATCTAATGCGTGACGATCTAAGGTACAGTTGATGCAATAATAATCAAGTCTACAATAAACGCAGGGTGTTAGAATCATCCCAAAGCCATCTCCTCCACTTCAGTCCCTAGAAAAACTGCCTCCCATGAAACTGATCCCTGGTGCCTAAAAGGTTGGCGAGGGCTATTCTAAGAGACAGTCTTTTCTCCTTACGGTAACAGGTTCATATCCAGTCTTTAAGAAAGTACCACGACACTTTTCCAGTGGTCATGTATGGATGTGAGAGTTGAACTATAAAGAAAGCTGAACGCCCAAGAATGGATGCTTGTGAACTGTGATGCTGGAGAAGACTCTTGAGAGTCCCTCACACTGCAGGGAGACCCAACCAGTCCATCCTAAAGGAGATCAGTCCTGAATCTTCATTGGAAGGCCTGATGCTGAAGCTGAAACTCCAATACTTTGGCCACCTGGTGCAAAGATCTGACTCATCTGAAGGGACTCGGATGCTGGGAAAGATTGAAGTCAGGAGGAGGAGAGGATGACAGAGGATGAGATGGTTGGAGGGCATCACCGACTCAATGGACTGGAGTTTGAGCAAACTCCAGGAGACGGTGACGGACAGGGAGGCCTGGCGTGCTGCAATATATGCGGCAGCAAAAAGTCGGGACACGACTGAAGGACTGAACTGATGACCCTGATGAGTCAATCTATTATAGCCATCAGCTTAAGACGGAAGTCCATTCGTGTCCAGGAATTCCACTGCAGTGAAAGATCTTAAAGAATCAACCTTCTTCAAATAAGCTCCATTGTCTTCTGTTCCTAGTTTATCAGTAAAACACTTATTTCAAAGCTACCTCATGGGCTGAATTTATGGCTACATGCTGTTAAGAAGAGTGTAAGAAATACCTTGCTTTCTTGACCGCACCATGCACCTTCCAGAATCTTAGTTCCTGAACCTGAGATGTAAGCTGTGTCCCCTGCTGTGGAAGAACAGAGTCCTAATGACGGAACCACCAGACAAGTCTAAGAATTGCCTTTCTTAACACACATAGTCTGGGTGGAGGCTAGAAATAAATTCCTCTGCATTTCTGATCAAAATTTAAGTTTTTTGAAGATTTTCTAAGTTTTTAAGAAGAACAGATCACCTCTTCCATTGAAAAAAGAAAAGACACTAGAAAAATAAAGGTGTGGGTTTCCCTGGTGTCTCAGGGGGTAAAGAATCCGCCTGCAATGCGGGAGACCTGGGTTCGATCCCTGGGTTGGGAAGATCCCCTGGAGAAGGGAAAGGACACCCACTCCAGGGTTCTGGCCTAGAGAACTCCACAGACTGTATAGTCCATGGGGTTGCAAAGAGTCGGACAGGACTGAGCAACTTTCACTTTCAAGAGACGTGGAATGGATTAAGGGACTGAAAGTGTTATCTGATGATGTCAATTCCTTCCCAGAAAATATGTTTGTTACGAAGTCTGAGTATCTCCCTTGACCACAGCCCTTTCCAGCTTGGGAGGCAATGAGAAATGTCTGTAACCAGGACCCCACACCTGCACTGTGCCTTTCGCATGAGTCTGCCCTAATAGCCCTGCCTTCTTCTGGATTTTCTTCTTCTTTGTCTTCCCAGCCACAGCTGAAATCTCAGGAACACGACCACTGGCCTGGCTGAAACCCAAACAGAGGCCACTCTGCAAGGTCTGGGCTGAGTTAAATGCCAGAATTCTTTCTCAAGCTCCAGTTCTCAATGTCTTCAGGCTCACCGTCAGTGCATGAAATTGCAGGAATCTGGAATTCTTCCCTGGGGAAGGATGAGAGGCAGTATTGAAGGAAACTATCCTGACCCCCTCCACAAGGATGCAGGAAAATGCTCTGAAGATTTGCAATGTTTTAGACCAACACCAGTACTCTTGCCTGGAAAATCCCATGGACAGAGGAGCCTGGTAGGCTATAGTCCCTGGGGTCACTAAGAGTCGGGCACGACTGAGTGACTTCACTTTCACTTTTCACTTTCATGCATTGGAGAAGGAAATGGCAACCCACTGCAGTGTTCTTGCCCGGAGAATCCCAGGGAGGGGGAAGCCTTGGGGGCTGCCGTCTCTGGGGTCGCACAGAGTCGGACACGACTGAAGCGACTTAGCAGCAGCAGCAGCAGTCACACAGCCTAGTTATATCACTGATTAAGTGGCAATATAAAGGCAGTATCTTCAAGGCTTCAGCAAATTCCTTTGATCACCCAAGTATGATTTGTAAGAGCTCTAGAGAGGTATAATTTTCAATCATAAAATCAACTCACCAAGCTGTAAAGTTGAAGGATTTGTGTCTGGGCGTGTGTGTGTGTGTACATAAATATAGAGTTGCTCACCCAGCAACATAAACTTGGCTTCCCAGGTGGCACGAGTGGTAAAGAATCCACCTGCCAAAGTAGGAGACGTGGGTTCGATCCCTGGGTCGGGAAGATCTTTCGCAGGAGGAAATGGCAACCCACTCCAGGGTTATTGCCTGGGAAATCTCACGGACAGAGAAGCCCAGCGGGCTACAGTCCAGGATGTCACAACAAATCGGATACCAACTGAGCTAGTGAGTGGCATATTACTCGCAGCGTAACCTGGTTTGAGAATATTTCCATCAGCCTAAAATGACTGCTTGCGTCCACTGCAAGTATTCAAAATTTCGAACATCAATCTCTCTTAGTCAACTAATGACATAGTGTAGATTGGCCATTTTGGTACATCTCCTATAACCATATTCACAGAATATGTATTCCTTTCTCTCCTGCTATGAACAGGTGCTGGTTTAGCCGCTAAGTCATGTCCAACACTTTGCAATACCATGGACTGTAGCCCAACAGGCTCCTCTGTCCATGGGATTCCCCAGGAAAGAACACCAGAGTGGGCTGCCATTTCCTGCTATAGGGGATCTTCCCAAAGCAGGGATGGAACCTGTACCTCTTAGATGACCAGCTGGTCTCCTGCAGTTCAGGCGTTTCCCGCCCCCCCACCACCCCCCGCCCCTGAGCTACAACGGATGCCCATGAACCATTTAGATGCAATATTTTTATAGATGCATATTTTAACTTTTCTTAAGTGGATATGGAGGAATGGAACTGCTACTTCTCAGGACTCATTCATGTTTAATAATCTAAAAACTATGTTGTTTCCCAAATCAGCTGACTCCTGGTATATTCCCGTCAGCAGCGTGTGTGGCTTCCAATTCCTCCACCTCTTAACCAACATCTGCTATTATCTGTTCAACTGTAAGCATCCTAGTGGGGCTAAGAGTCAGACACGACTGAGCGACTTCACTTTCCCCTTTCACTTTCATCCAATGGAGAAGGAAATGGCAACCCACTCCAGTGTTCTTGCCTGGAGAATCCCAGGGACAGGGGAGCCTGGGGGGCTGCCATCTATGGGGTCGCACAGAGTCGGACACGACTGAAGCGACTTAGCAGCAGCAGTGGGGGTGAGGCGGTACCTCGCTGCGGTCTTAATTTGCATTTAGATAATGACTTAATCTCGTCAAGTATCTTCTCCTGTGCAATCATTTCTGGTGAATGAAAGAGCAAAGTTAAAGTGTAAGTCACTCAGTCATGTCCGACTCTTTGCAACCCCACAGACTGTGGGATTCTACAGGCCAGAATACTGGAGTGGGTTGCCTATCCCTTCTCCAGGGGATCTTCCTAAGCCAAGGATAGAACCCAGGTCTCCCACATTGCAGGCGGATTCTTTACCAGGTGATCGATGCAAATATTTTGCCCATTCTAAAAACTGGTTTCTTGGCACATCATTCTTGAGAGACTCCTTTCTATTTTGTAGAGATCGATGTTTTACTGGGAAGACAACGTGCAAATCTTTTCTCCTGGTCTGCCTGCTTCTCTTTGGGTTTTCTCGAGGTGTCTTTTCTTAAGTCTGTATTTATTTTTACTTTGGGTTGATACGGCTCTTGGTTTCGGTGCTGGCTTTTCCCTACTTGCTTCGTGCAAGGGCTACCCTCACGCTGGCGGGTTTCTCTTGTAGAACAGCACAGGCTTTTGGGTGTGGGTGCAACGGCGGTGTCACATGGCCTCAGTTGCTCAGAGGCGTGTGGGGTATCAAAGCTGCGAGCCCTGCAGCAGTAGGTGGATTCCTTACAACAAAGACACCAGGGAAAGCCCTCAGGTTTCATTTGAAAGGTAGGATGAAAGGCATTGGAAACTCAGGTTGAAGGCAATGCTAATCACCCATCAAGGGCTCGATGGGATGGACCAAAGCCCCATTAGAGGCAGATCTGAGTGACTAACCTGCATCTCTCTTCCCTCTCCAACGGGCAAGAGTCATGGACACGGATGACACGTGCCAAGTTGACGGAAAACAGGAGGAAAGACCACTAAGCAACAGACTGGACGGAACAGACGCATGGCATAGTGCTGAGAGGTGATTCCTCGGCAGGCTGGTAAGACGTCCCGGGTCTCCAAGCAGGAGAGAGGGGTCTGGGGCTCTCAAAAAAGAGACAGGTGTGTTGAATTCTCAAGGAGAAGGAAAGGACAAATGCCCCTTTTTTTTTTTCTTTCCCTTTAAGCCCAGTACTGAAGAGTAAAGAACAAACAACTCAGTTTAAACTCTGTACTAAGGGTTATATAACAACAGTATATCCTACCCGAGGATAGTTTCTCCTCCTTCCTGAAAACCTTCTGGCTAATCCTGTCATTGTCAAATGTAAATTACGGGAGTGGGTCTGCTAAGACCTTTACAACCTTGAGACATTCTTTTGCTTAACTGTAAAAATCCGCTGAAAAAGTATACAGCTCCCCTGCTGAGACGAGCTAGGCAGGGCACTCTCCCTCCCCTTTCTGCGGTCTCTGTCAGAAGCTTCCTCTGTCCATTTTCATACTTCAATAAAACTCTGCTACACAAACGTTCTTGAGGGATCAAGCCTGGTCCCCGGTCCCGAAATCTTCTTTGGAGATCACAAAATCCAACACCATTCACCGTTAAGCCATCAGTGCCAACTCCCAGAATAAAATAAAATCGCATCAGCTTCTGTTAAAGTGCAAAAGTTTTAAATTTCAAGAAAAGTCTAACTTGTTTTTTTTTGTTTTGTTTTGGTTTTGCCTTTGATATCATATCTAAGAAATCCTTGCCTAACCGAAAACCCGGAAGATTTTTTCTTTTTTTCCTAGATGTTTGAAGTTTTCCTGTGACGTCCACCTTTCGTTTATCTTCGGTGAATGTTGGCAGATGGTATGAGGGGAGGTTTGAAATGCATCTCTTGTCCAGTTGTCTCCGCACCACTGATTGAACACACTCTCCTCAGTGAAGAAGTGTTGTGACACAATTTTTACGACTCAACTGCCTATGAATGCAAGGGCTTATTCCTGGACTTTAATTATATCTCTTTCTGTATTTCTGTACACGTTGAGTACCTTACTGTCTGAGCTTTAGAGTATGTTTGGAAATAGGGAAAGACAAGTCTTCCAACTTTCCTCTGACTTTTCAACACAATTTGCTTTTTCTCCGTACAGACGAAATGTTCGAATGAGCTTGTCAATGGAAGCAAGAAACACCCACTGAGATTCTGATGGAAATTATTTGCCACACCACAATTTTAAATTAATGTGATATAGCAGTCTGACCCAGAAAGATAATTAGATGTCCCCTGTAATGCTCTATGTATATTTAACTTCCCACCCTTTTGTTCTTTTTCGGTAAGCTGCTGTAATATTTGTTCTCTCAGATACAACTAATTAAAAGGCCTAAAAAAACCAACCGAGTTCTCTTTGAGTATCTCATTTAGCTACACTCATGAACTATGTCAATACAGGGATTATAGGACACAGGAAGAGAGACTCTGGTGTAATTTAGCCCTGAATACACCTATTCCATACCTACTGAAAAGGTGTTTCAAGGTTCAGACGGGCCATGAGTTTTCTCCTGGTCCCCAGAAGGCCAGAATCTTATTCCTTTACATCTAATAATTAGCATCTCCAGCAAACCTCGTGGGGAGATGGCTCTAAATATGAGAGGGAATATTTAAATATCTTCAAACAAATGTATAGCCATTCTTTCATTAAAATTTCAATGTGATTTTAAAAATGAAATATCTCAGTCCGCAGTCCTGAAGGAGGTCTTTTTTTTCCCTTTTTTTTTTTTTTACACCTGTTCTTCTGATGTGCCCTTCTAGTACCATATCTACATCATGTTCAAAGCCAAACTATTTTAAACAGTGAAACTTACAGTTGCTCCATCCTGTACAATTCTTTACGAAGCTACGGACCGTAACCTGTCAGGCTCCTCTGCCCATGGAATTCTCCAGGCAAGAATACTGGAGTGGGTAACAGCCATTCCCTGCTCCAGGGGATATTCCAGACCCAGGTCTCCTGCATTGCAGGCAGACTCTTTACCATCACAGCCACCACAGAGGTACTTTATGTCATAAATGTGATTAAAAAAACTCTTTGTAGAGGATATGGAACACGTAGACCAACCAGAGTCAATGAGAAAATACAAGAATACGGAAAACCCAGACATGCTGCAGTTCCAGTGTGGACGCAGGAAAGTAATTTTACATGTGTGTGTTTTTGTAAATATACATTATGTTACCGCCAATGGTGCAAATCGTCCTGTAAAGTCACCAATGGTGCCATGAAATCACATTATCTATGTAAGATATATAACCAAAACGACAGAACCCGCAAAACCCCTTTGAATGATTGCTCTTAATGTGATCTACCATATTAAAAATGTGTTCATCAGCTCACATTAATTTTTTTATGAAGAAAACTATTTTCCTTTTACCCTACATTGTGTCCTACATTTTTTGCTTTGTATTTCTTTGAAGAAAATTTTTATTGTAGTATAGTTGCTTTAGGATATTGTGTTAGTTTCGGCTGTACAGTAAATTGAATCAGATAAATATATCTATATATATATCCTTTTTTAAAAATTTCTTTCCCATTTAGGTCATCACAGAGCAGTGAGCAGAGTTCCCTGTGCTATCTGGTGCACAGTAGTTATCTGTTTTACACAGAGTATCAACAGCGTATGTATCAAATGCAATCGCCCAATTCAAACCCATTCTCCCTCCTCCCTCGGTGTCTTTATGTTTTTCTCTATGTCTCTGTCTCTATTTCTGCTTTGTGACTAAGATCACCTAAAATTTCCAGATATATGCATTAAAATACCAAGTATATATTTTTGTCTTTGTGACTCACTTCAGAAAAAGCAAAACATCAGATAGCATATTAAACAAAATGTATATTTTTTCTGTCCCTTGCAAGGGCAAATTCTAAGTATTACCTATTCATGTTATCTTAAGTAAGTACCTTAAAAAGTGTAGTGCTTAGGCTAAATGCACTGTTTTCCATACAGAGGAAGTTAAATGGACTGGAATGGGTGAATTTAACTCAGATGACCACTATGTCTACTACTGCAGGCAGGAATCCCTCAGAAGAAATGGAGTAGCCGTCATGGTCAACAAAAGAGTCCGAACTGCAGTACTTGGATGCAATCTCAAAAATGAGAGAATGATCTCTGTTCGTCTCCAAGGCAATCCATTCAATATCACAGTTATCCAAGTCTATGCCCCAGCCAGTAATGCTGAAGAAGCTGAAGTTGAACGGTTCTATGAAGACCTACAAGACCTTTTAGAACTAACACCCAATAAAGATATCCTTTTCATTATAGGGGACTGGAATGCAACAGTAGGAAGTCAAGAAACACCGGGAGTAACAGGCAAATTTGGCCTTGGAATGCGGAATGAAGCAGGGCAAAAACTAATAGAGTTTTGCCAAGAAAACGCACTGGTCATAGCAAACACCCTCTTCCAACAACACAAGAGAAGACTCTACACATGGACATCACCAGATGGTCCACACCGAAATCAGACTGATTATATTCTTTGCAGCCAAAGATGGAGAAGCTCTATACAGTCAACAAAAACAAGACCGGGAGCTGACTGTGGCTCAGATCATGAACTCCTTATTGCCAAATTCAGACTCAAATTGAAGAAAGTAGGAAAAACCGCTAGACCATTCAGGTATGACCTAAATCAAATCCCTTATGATTGTACAGTGGAAGTGAGAAATAGATTTAAGGGCCTAGATCTGATAGATAGAGTGCCTGATGAACTATGGAATGAGGTTCGTGACATTGTACAGGAGACAAGGATCAAGACCATCCCCATGGAAAAGAAATGCAAAAAAGCAAAATGGCTGTCTGGGGAGGCCTTACAAATAGCTGTGAAAAGAAGAGAAGCAAAAAGCAAAGGAGAAAAGGAAAGATATAAGCATCTGAATGCAGAGTTCCAAAGAATAGCAAGAAGAGATAAGAAAGCCTTCTTCAGCGATCAATGCAAAGAAATAGAGGAAAAAAACAGAATGGGAAATACTAGAGATCTCTTCAAGAAAATTAGAGATACCAAGGGAACATTTCATGCAAAGATGGGCTCGATAAAGGACAGAAATGGTATGGACCTAACAGAAGCAGAAGATATTAAGAAGAGGTGGCAAGAATACACAGAAGACCTGTACAAAAAAGATCTTCATGACCCAGATAATCACGATGATGTGATCACTCATCTATAGCCAGACATCTTGGAATGTGAAGTCAAGTGGGCCTTAGAAAGCATCACTACGAACAAAGCTAGTGGAGGTGATGGAATTCCAGTTGAGCTGTTTCAAATCCTGAAAGATGATGCTGTGAAAGTGCTGCACTCAATATGCCAGCAAATTTGGAAAACTCAGCAGTGGCCACAGGACTGGAAAAGGTCAGTTTTCATTCCAATTCCAAAGAAAGGCACAATTGCACTCATCTCACATGCTAGTAAAGTAATGCTCAAAATTCTCCAAGCCAGGCTTCAGCAATACGTGAACCGTGAATTCCCTGATGTTCAGGCTGGTTTTAGAAAAGGCAGAGGAACCAGAGATCAAATTGCCAACATCCGCTTGATCATGGAAAAAGCAAGAGAGTTCCAGAAAAACATCTATTCTTGCTTTATTGTCTGTGCCAAAGCCTTCGACTGTGTGGATCACAATAAACTGTGGACAATTCTGAGAGACATGGGAATACTAGACCACCTGACCTGCCTCTTGAGAAACCCTTATGCAGGTCAGGAAGCAACAGTGAGAACTGGACATGGAACAACAGACTGGTTCCAAATAGGAAAAGGAGTACGTCAAGGCTGTATATTGTCACCCTGCTTATTTAACTTATATGCAGAGTACATCATGAGAAATCTTGGGCTGGAAGAATCACAAGCTGGAATCAAGACTGCCAGGAGAAATCTCAATAGCCTCAGATATGCAGATGACACCACCCTTATGGCAGAAAGTGAAGTCCCACAGGGGACTAGTCCACCATCTTCTAATCAAAAGGGACTAAAGCTCTTGCTGCTATTCATTCTCTAAGTCACGTCCAACTCTTTGCAACCCCACGGACTGAAGCAGGCATGGCTTCCCTGTCCTTCACCATCTCCAGGCGTTTGCTCGAACTCACGTCCATTGACTGGATGCTATCACACATCTCATCCTCTGCCTCCCCCTTCCTTTTCCCGCCCTCAGTCTTTCCCCGCAGCAGGGTCTTCTCCAGTGAGCTGGCTCCTTGCATCAGGTGGCCAAAGTATTGGAGCTTCCGCTTCAGCATCAGTCCTTGCAACAAATTCCTTCAGGGTTGATTTCCTTCAGGATTGACTGATTTGATCTGCAGTCCAAAGCTTTCTCAAGACAGATGAGATTAAGGGACTGCAAGCTCTGCTCACATCCCAGTCTTGTCTGAGACCACACCTCTGACCCCACTGCTATTTAAAAAAAAAAAAAAAAACCCTCATCAAGTCCTCGGGGGCTGAGACACGCAGTTTTTCAACGCAGAAGTTCCAGAGTGTCTCTCTTTATTGGCAAAGCAATAAAGCTAGCCTTTTCTACTGCGTGCAGCACTCTGCCTGTGAGACATGATTTGGCACAACTGTGCTGAGGCTGAGCTTTCAGTTACGCCAGGGTGAGGACTCACTTTCTAGAAGCAAAGGAAGTGGACTGCCCTGAGGGGGCAGTTTTAGAGGGCGGCCGGGGCAACTGAGACTGCGGGAGATGGGAGAACAGGAGGAAACCCCCCTGCCCCGGGACAAGTCTTCTGTGACCCGCACATCTGCATGATTGGCTGTAAAGGGATCAACACGTGTGGCTCAGGAAGGATGCCTGCCTCACCAATAAACAAAGGATGCTGTAGGAGATCCAGTCAGCAGCTACGGGTACCCTGAGGGGATTCAGGATGGGGAAAAAGAGGATGCTGGCCCCCGAGAGCTGACAAGCATATCAAAGGAATTTATTTCCCTGAGCCCAGACTCTTGCAACTCTCCATTCATAGAAAAACAGAAACAGAAAAAGCTACATTCATTGATTTGAGGTCACCGGTTTTCATTAAGTAGCTGTCAGGTTTTGATATCCTGACAACCTGGTCTTCGCTGCAAAATATCCTATAGATCCTGGATCTTCGCCATCCGTCTTTGGACCATTCCATCAGAGTCATCCTAGAGCCTGCCTCCCAAGCTTAAGTCCTCAGAAAGGCCAGCAGATAAAACATAATTCTCAACTTTTAGGTGTACGTAGGTTTTTTTTTTTTTTCATTTGACACACTCCACACACGAACCATAACACATGTTCTCACCTCCAAGTCAACGTTACAATGAGCACAGTGAATTTCAAAGATGACGTGAAACTTTTTATACATGGGCCCATCCAACGCAGGTGCGCCTCCCTGAAAAATGTTTTCATAGTGTGAAATTAAGTTATTTCCTGCTGTATTGATGAACAAGGATGTCCCAGGCATCGTGGGTTCTGCTGCATTCCGGCCCTCCACATGTGAATTTCTGAGCCCAGGAAGAACAAGCCCTTCTAACTTGGCAGCCAGCCTTTGAGCCGCCACGGAGAGCTGTGGCCACCCCCTAAGGTGAACAAGGAACTAGGGATGCTGGCAATCCCACCTCAGGATGGGCCCTCCTAGATAACTGAGATGCGTATGGAAGGAGGGGTTTCCGTGAGCCCAGACTTGAGTCTTCCCCTACATAGAAAAGCATAAATTCCTTGAGATACCTGGTGTTTCCTTCATTAACAATAATGCTTTAGGACTTCCCCTGGGGGCTCAGTGGTGAAGAATCCGCCTGCCAAACCAGGAGACATGGGTTTGATCCCTGGCCTGGGAAGATCCCACGTGCCTGGGAGCAACTAAGCCCCATGCGGCTGAACCACTGAGCCTTTGCTCCAGAGCGCATGAGCCGGAAGTACTGAAGCCTGGACACCCTGGACGCTGGGCCCCACAAGAGAAGCCAAATCGATGAGAAGCCTGTGCGTTGCCATGAAGAGTAGCCATGCTCCCCGCAACTACAGGAAGCACAAATGCAGGAAAAAAGACCCAGCACGGTCAAATGAAATACAATTATTTTTCAAAAAACAACAATCTTTTAATGTTCAGACTACCTGCTCTTTGCGGCAAAGTTCTGGATAACTCGGCTCCATCCCCACGCCCTGCCCCTCACCCCTTCAAAACAGTTCCCTCAAGGTTACTTGAGATTCTATCTCCCGGGCTTGAAGTCCTAAAAATGCCCACCGAATAAAACAAAACTCTCAACTTCTGGGCTGTGACTTGCTGTTCAGTCGCTACGACGTCGTGTCCGGCTCTGCAACCCATGGACTGCAGCACGCCAGGCCTCCCCGTCCATCACCAACTCCGGGAGCTTGCTCAAACTCATGTCCATCGAGTCGGTGATGCCGTCCAACCATCTCACCCTCTATCACCCCCTTCTCCTCCTGCCTTCAATCTTTCCCAGCATCATGTTGGACTTCTCATTCATTAATAAGTTGACAATATATATTTACCGAACTGTGTACTTGAAAGTAACAATACTGTAAATGTAGTACATTTCAGTTTAATAAAGAAAAAAAAAAGAATTCTGCCACTTAATACTCCTTGGGTTGTCACTGCAGGGAAATCAAAGGCACATGTTTGCGATCACAGTAAAAACAGATCTAATTCTTTCTAACGTTCTGGCACTTTAAAATGTCTCTACGCAATAATGGAAATAATAATAAAGGGTTCTTACTGGGTTTTTTTTGGGGGGGGGTGGGGGGCGCTATGTTTTCTTTTCCTCTGACTGGCTGTGGAAGGCAGAATGAGAGAAAAATACGAGTAACATCTTTGCTTTCTAGTTTTGGTGGAATTGCTGCTGCTGCTGCTGCTGCTGCTAACTCGCTTCAGTCGAGTCCGACTCTGTGCGACCCCATAGATGGCAGCCCACCAGGCTCCTTTGTCCCTGGGATTTTCCAGGCAAGAACACTGGAGTGGGTTGCCATTTAGTGGAATTAGGAAGCACTTATTTCACACTTTGGTAGGAATCAAAATAAATCTAAAACTTTACAGGTCTCTGATATACGTCAGAGGGATTTTGGGCAGGAGGAGAAGGGGACAACCGAGGATGAGATGGCTGGAAGGCATCACAGACTCGATGGACGTGAGTATGAGTGAACTCCGGGAGATGGTGATGGACAGGGAGGCCTGGCATGCTACGATTCATGGGGTCGCAAAGAGTCGGACACGACTGAGCGACTGAACTGAACTGAACTGAACTATATCAACGCTTCTTATTAAAACCTCAGGGCCTTTCAGACTTCCCTAAGTTGTTTTGTTGTTCTTATGAATTTTGTTACTGAAATACTTCGATCCACAGCAATAAGAGACAAATCCAATTAGATTTAGATCACTGTCACATATTTTTATCAGCACTTTCACCTGATAGAATACATTACCTCCCTTAACAATTCCCCTAATTATCTCCCCTAACAACAGTGAGAGACTTTATTTTCTTGGTCTCTAAAATCACTGCAGATGGTGACTGCAGCCATGAAATTAAAAGACGCTTGCTCCTTGGAAGGAAATCTAAGATCAACCCAGACAGCATGTTTAAAAGCAGAGACATTACTCTGCAAACAAAGGTCCATCTGGTAAAACCTAAGGCTTTTCCAGTAGTCGTGTATGGATGTGAGAGTTGGACTATAAAGAAAGCTGAGCTCTGAAGAATTGATGCTTTTGAACTATCGGGTTGCAGAAGACTCTTGAGAGTCCCTTGGACTGCAAGGAGATCCAACCAGTCCATCCTAAAGGAGATCAGTCCTGAATATTCATTGGAAGGACTGATGCTGAAGCTGAAACTCCAATACTTTGGCCACCTGATGTGAAGAACTGAAAAGACCCTGATGCTGGGAAAGACTGAAGGTGAGAGAAGAAGGGGACGACAGAGGATGAGATGGTTGGATGGCATCACCAAAGTGATGGACCTGAGTCTGAGTAAACTGCGGGAGTTGGTGATGGACAAGGAGGCCTGGCGTGCTGCAGTCCATGGGGTCAGACACGCATAAGCGACTAAACTGACTGACTGAACATCTCCATGAGCTTGAGAGTGAATGACAACATATTTAATAACTGAAGCTATTCAGTATTGAATTAGGCTTGATGTCTTCTATGCATCTCTATTCTTGTGCTGAGAATTACACTGGCTTTGGTTTGCCCTTAGACACTTCTTAAAATGTTGTATTAAAAAAATTATATATATATATATATACATGGATATATGTACACACACACACACACACACACACACACACACATTATTCTTGCCAGGAGATTCTGGAAGATTCTCAGTTCTGTTTCCTAGTGTTAACTGTGAACAAAAGCTTCTTGAAATAGCCAGAATACACACCATTGAAGACTGGGTGAAATCTTTATCTGAGTTTTGGTGTGAAAAGTGAAAGTCGCACAGTCCTACCTGACTCTTTGTGACCCCCATGGACTATATATCAGTCCAGTCGCTCAGTCGTGTCCGACTCTTTGCGACCCCATGAATCACAGCACACCAGGCTTCCCTCTCCATCACCAACTCCCGGAGTTCACTCAGACTCACGTCCATCGAGCCCGTGATGCCATCCAGCCATCTCATCCTCGGTCGTCCCCTTCTCCTCCTGCCCCCAATCCCTCCCAGAATCAGAGTCTTTTCCAATGAGTCAACTCTTCTCATGAGGTGGCCAAAGTACTGGAGTTTCAGCTTTAGCATCATTCCTTCCAAAGAACACCCAGGACTTAGCTCCTTTAGGATGGACTGGTTGGATCTCCTTGCAGTCCAAGGGACTCTCAAGAGTCTTCTCCAACACCACAGTTCAAAAGCATCAATTCTTCGGCGCTCAGTCTTCTTCACAGTCCAACTCTCACATCCATACATGACCACAGGAAAAACCATAGCCTTGACTAGACGGACCTTAGTCGGCA
>SJYQ01000994.1:895903-960265 GCA_006410935.1 Redunca redunca
TATATATTAATAAATATATTCTTATATATATTTTATATATATTCTTTTATGTTTATTTTTTTTTAAAGAATTTCAAGGTCATGGGAATTCCCTGGAAGTTCCGCAATTAGGACTCTGAGCTTTAACTGTTGAAACGCTGGGTTCAATATCTGGCTGGGGAACTAAGATCCCTGAAGTCTTGCTGCAAGGAGAGAAAGAGAGGAAGGAAGGAAAAAAGAAAAAAAAAAAAACATAAGACAGCCCAAGTCTTTGGAATACAGGACCATTTTTATTGACGATAAGAACTTTGGACACTTTATCCATTGCAGGACTTAGCTGACTGTCCATCGTAGATCTATTCCTGGTTCTGCTTGGCTAGAAACGAAAGGACGGATTGATGTAACAAGAGAGATGAGAAAATAAACTCAAGGGGAAATGACTAGCAACCCTTTCTCAGTGTGACTGATTATATTCCCTCAACACAGTCTGTATAATGGGCTCTGCCGTTTATTCAAAATACCCGCCCCAAGCGTCTCCTGGGCGAACCGTCACACCTCCCCCACCTGCTACTAGGATTCCTCGCCAAAAACCCATGAATGAAAGAGATGCAGGACGCCGGTGCACTAAAACTCTAGGACCCGATCCATCCCCACGGTGGTTTTACCCTCCACCACCAGTCAGGGGAAACACGCTGACCGAAATGGCCCACCCTGGCCAGGCACCACAGTGACCATCTGCGTGATTTGACGACAATTTTATTTTACAACAGGGGGTCCTGATGAGGAACACGGAACTAACAAGCCATCCCCGACAGGGAGAATTCGGCCAAGGTCCGAAGGAGACACCATGTGTCCTTCCACCATCCAGAATTCCTCTTGCTGGCATCACAATTTGGCTGAGCAACTCGTGCGCCACCAGGAAGGAACCTGACATCAGCGATGGGCAGGAGAAAACCAGGAAACTAATCCCATCCCCATAAAACCCGAGACTGGGAACCGAGAGGCAGGGCAGTGCTCCTGGGCTTCCTGACCCTCCTGCTCTCCGCCCAGGAGGTCCCTTTCCATTACAGTCTATTGGTTTCTCAGCACCTGCGTCTCCTCGGACAGCTCATTTCCCAGTGTTAGACGAGAGCCCACTCTTGGGCCCTGAAAGGGGTCCCCCTTCCTGAAACACCACCAGTCCAGTACCTCCCGGATGAGAACTACCCCTTCAAGCCTCAGTCTTGGAAAGAAGAGGGTGCAGAAAACAGCTGGTCAGCCTGAACTGGACACAGGAAGACTTCATCAAAGAGAAGGAAGCTTCTGCTGAAACGTACAACTTCTTTGTTATAGCAGCAGAGCCTTTGTAACTATTTGCTGTAACTATTTGCTTGTCTGCATGAGACACTTTCTCACTCACGCTCACACACACACACAGATACATCTGCACAGACTCAGCCACGTGTACACACCTCCTTACATCCCCAAATGTACCTCCACGAAAGATACCACTTTAGCTCAGAAACGTATCTTGTTGCCCAGCATGCGTGATGTTCAGGAACCAAAGGCAATGTAATACTTTTCCTCAAAGAGTGCACGCCTCCTTTACCTGTTAGCATCTCCACTGTGTTTTCACGTTAAAGAAAAGTAACAGTTCTGTATGTAGCACTAACCCCCACCTGTGACTGTGCGGTGTGCCTAGTCGCTTCAGTCGTGTCCGACTCTTTGCAACCCTGTGGACCATAGCAGGCTAGGCTTCCCTGTCCATGGGATTCTCCAGGCAAGAATACTGGAATGGGTGGCCATGCCTTCCTGCAGGGGATCTTCCAGACCCAAGAACTGAACCTGGCTCTCCCATGAGCAGCAGCAAGCCGGGCTTCCGTGTCCTGCACAATCGCCTGGAGTTTGCTCACATTCATGTCCACTGAGTTGGTGATGGCATTGAACCGCCTCTTCCTTTACCGTCCCCGTCTCCTCCTGCCTTCTATCTTTCCTAGCATCCTGGTTCCACTGCAACTCTTCGCATCACGTGGCCAAAGTACTGGAGCTTCAGCATCAGTCCTTCCAAAGAATATTCAGGACTGATGTCCATTGTCACGTTACATGCCCTACATTCTGCAAGGAGAGGAGGTGCATCTGAAATGGAGCAGAACCATTTGTCCCCTGCCTGCCTTTGCTTTGTGACAAACTTTAGCCAAAGTCTAAGTTTAGTCAGAGAAGTGAGAACACGCAGGAACAAACAACACTAAAAAGACCAAATAACCATAATGTCCTCATTAAGCAAAGGCATTTTTTTTTTCCTGGTGGCTCAGCTGGTAAAGAATCCACGTGCCATGAGGAAGACCTGGGTTCAGTCCCTGGGTTTGAAAGACCCCTGTGGAGGAGGAGAAGGCTACCCACTCTAGTATTCTGGCCTGGAGAATTTCATGGACGGTACAGTCCATGGGTTTGCAAAGAGTCAGACACAGCTGAGCGACTTTCACTCACTTTCACTTTAAGCAAAGTCAAGCACCTTGAGTTCCTCCTGAAGAGCGGTCGATAGTATTGTGAGCCCTGTCCTGTGAGCCCTCTTATAGATACTGAAACCCCCACCAGGTGAGGAAGTTAAATACATGATGTCCAGACTGTAGCCACGACATGAGAGAGAAAGTGAAGCTGCTCAGTCATGTCCGACTCTTTGCAACCCCGTGGACTGTAGCCTACCAGGCTCCTCCATCCATGGAATTTTTTCAGGTAAGAGTACTGGAGTGGGTTAGTCATTCCCTTCTCCAGGGGATCTTCCCGACTGAGGGACTGAACCCGGGTCTCCCACGTTGCAGGCAGACGCTTTACCAGCTGAGCCACCAGGGAGGTCCAGTCATGACATAAGCTGCCGCAATTCAAAGAGCTGGATTCAAGTAAATGGGAATAAGCCGCCCCTGGGAGTGAATAATAACTGGGCGTAGAATATCGGGAGAGACCCTAATCAGATCACCAGTGACCTGTTTCAAGACAACAGTCAGAGTTGACTGTGCTCTTTCTGCATGGACCCCCTTTGCACTTTCTATAAAAAAGCTCTTGCCCCCTGACTGTCAGGCTGCGGGCAGTCAGCCTTTGGAGAGGGCTTCACCTACCCTCGGCTGCCATCATCCAAATAAAGCAGGCTTTCCTTCCCACAAGCCAGCACTCTAATGGTTTAGCAGCAAGCAGGCACACTGGGGTTCCGTAATACACAGAGGATCCTTCCTGCTCAACCAGGTGGGGCAGTGGTAAAGAATTCTCCTGTCAGTGCGGGAGACACAGGTTCGATCCTCTGGTCAGAAACATCCCCTGAAAAAGGAAATGGCAAAGCACTCCTGTGTTCTTGCCTGGGAAATCCCAGGGACAGAGGAGCCTGGCGGGCTACAGTCCATGGGGTCTCGAAGAATCAGACCTGTGGAACCAAGACCACTTGGGAGAGGAAGACTGAACCCCAAGGGGCCAACACAGTGCTTGCTGGTTAGCATGAAGCTAATTATATCGACTTCTTTTCTAGATCACTCAATGCCGCTTAGGTTGACAGCAAGATTGAAAAAAAATAAAAGGCAAAATCCCACTTGGGTTTTAAATGCAAGACACTTTGAAAACATCTGCATGGATTATCAAACATTGGGATGTTCAGAGCATCCTTGGGAATTAGAGGGGAAGGTTGGGTATCGGCAATTTTTGTTGTTGCTCCTGTTGTGCATAAATGTAGATTTTAGGACAGTGCTTGCTGGTTAGCATGAAGCTAATCATATCGACGACTTCTGTCCTAGATTGCTCAAAGCCGGTAAGATTGACAGCAAGATATATTTTTTTTTCCCAATCTTGTATTATCTTTATTTATTTTTTTTTAATTTTTATTTTAACTTTAGTTTACTTTACATTACTGTATTGGTTTTGCCAAACATTGACATGAATTCACCACGAGTGTACATGCGTTCCCAAACATGAATCCCCTCCCACCTCCCATCCCATACCATCTCTCTGGGTCCTCTCCTTGCACCAGTCCCAAGCATCCTGCATCCTGCATCAGACATCGACTGGCGATTCATTTCTTACATGATAGTATACATGTTTCAATGCCATTCTCCCATCTCATCCTACCCTCTCCCTCTCTCTCTCTCTCCCCCAGAGTCCAACAGTTCACTCTATAGATCTGAGTCTCTTTTGTTGTCTCGCATACAGGGTCATCATCCCTATCTTTCTAAATTCCAAATATATTCGTTAGTATAATGTATTGGTGTTTTTCTTTCTGGCTTACTTCACTCTGTATAATCGGTTCCAGTTCCATCCATCTCCTTAGAACTGACTCAAATGTATTCTTTTTAATGGCTGAGTAATACTCCATTGTGTATATGTACCACAGCTTTCCTATCCATTCATCTGCTGATGGACATCTAGGTTGTTTCCATGTCCTGGCTATTATAAACAGTGCTGCGATGAACATTGGGGTACATGTGTCTCTTTCTATTCTGGTTTCCTCGGTGTGTATGCCCAGCAGTGGGATTGCTGGGTCATAAGGCAATTCTATTTGCAGTTTCTTAAGGAATCTCCACGCTGTTCTCCATAGTGGCTGGACTAGTTTGCATTCCCACCAACAGTGTAAAAGGGTCCCCTTTTCTCCACACCCTCTCCAGCATTTATTGCTTGCAGACTTCTGGATCACAGCCATTCTGACTGGTGTGAAGTGGTACCTCATTGTGGTTTTGATTTGCATTTCTCTGATAATGAGTGATGTTGAGCATCTTTTCATGTGTTTGTTAGCCATCCGTATGTCTTCTTTGGAGAAATGTCTATTTAGGTCTTTGGCCCATTTTTTGATTGGGTCATTTATTTTTCTGGAATTGAGCTGCATAAGTTGCTTGTATATTTTTGAGATTAGTTGTTTGTCAGTTGCTTCATTTGCTATTATTTTCTCCCAATCAGAAGGCTGACAGCAAGATTTAAAGAAGAAGAGAAAAAAAGCAAAATCCCACTTGGGTTTTAAATGCAAGACACTTTGAAAGCATCTCCATGGATTATCAAACATTGTGATGTTCCAGGCATCCTTGGGAATTAGAGGGGAAGGTTGGGTACCTGCAATTTTTGTTGTTGCTTCTTTTTTTCATAAACGTAGATGTTAGGACAGTTTCAAACGTAAAAAACAACCCCAAACACGTCACGACAGTATAGAGTGTTCTCTGTCTCACATCCTGCTTTGCTCTATTATTAACATCTGAACTGGTCCATGTGTTGTACCGAATGATTCAATTGTGAAATATTACAAGTAAGTAAAGACCATGCTCGATTTAGGTTTCCTTCATTTTTACCATATATCTTTTTTTTTTTTTTCCAGTCACAGGATCTTGCATTCCATTTTAGTCAATATGTCTGCTTAGACTCCTCCTGGCCGTGACAGCTTCTTAGATTTTTTCTTTTCTTCTGACCTTGACAGTTTTGAAGAGCTCTCACCAGGCCTTTTTGGAGAATTTCCCACGATTGGCCTTTTTTAAAATTTTTTTTGGATTTTTCACAAGCAGACAGGGATTATGATTTTGGAAAGGAAGCTCGGGGGTGAAATGTCCTTCTCGTCACGTATCAAGGGCACGTGCTCTCAACATGACTTACACGGTGGAAATGGACCTCCATCCCCTGGCGAAGGTCACAGTTGTCAGACTTCTCCATTGCCAGGTTTCTCCTCCTTGAATTTTAGACTGCTTGGATGGAAAACAGCAGGCGGAGCCAAACTCAAGTAGAGGCATGCTCCAGTGCGTCAAGGGATGGAAAAATTATCTAGACTACTTCTGTATAGGAGCTTGGCTTCCTCTCCCCGTGGTAGGGAGAATCTTGTCACGCTTTCCTCAAGAGATCCGCGCCCTGCTTCCCAGAATCTGAGAATATGATACGATGCGTGGCAAGAGGGATTTAAACTTGCAGGTGCAATTAAGGATGATAATCACTTGACCTTAACATAAAGAAATTATCCCGGATCATCAGTTGCGTCCCAGTGTCTTCACAAGAGTCCTTTATAACGAAAGACGGAGACAGAAAGAGGGAAGTCACAGACTGGAAAATGCTACTCGGCTGGGAGTTTTGCATTCTGTATTGCTTTTTGCGGATTAAAGAGGGCACCTTGAGACAAAGAATGTACGTGGCTTCTATCTATTAAAAAACAAAATTCAAGGAAGAAGTTTTCCCTTCAATCCATCGAAAGGATTCAATCCTGTGTACACCCTGATTTTACCCGGTGAGACCCGTTTGTGCTTTTGAACTCCAAAACTGTATGTTAGACGTGTGTTGTTAAAAGCCAGTAAGTCATTTGTTCCAACAGCAACACAAGACATCCTTCCTTTTTATTTCCCCCCTCATTTATGACCATATGAGGTTGTAACTATGTATTCTAACAGTATTTAATGCTGTCCCTCAAGCTGTTCTAGGCTTGGCCAGTAAGAACTCTTTATTCGGTTTCTGTGATATGTTTCTTCACCCAGTCATGTTCGACTCTTTGCGACCCCATGGACTGTAGCCCCGCCAGGCTCCTCTGTCCATGGGGACTGTCCAGGCAAGAATCCTGGAGTGGGTTGCCATGCCTTCCTCCAGGGGAAATCCCCAATCCAGGTCTCTCGCATTGCAGGCAGTCTTTACCATCAAAATCACCAGGGAAGGCCAAGAATGCTGGAGTGGGTAGCCTATCCCTTCTCCAGGGGACCTTCCCAACCCAGGAATCAAACTGGGGCCCCCTGCATTACAAGCACATTCTTTATGGGCTGAGCTCCTAGGGAAGCCCTATACCCCTTCAACATACCCCCATCTCCGTGGCTATTTTTTCATTGACTTTCACGCACTGCCTTGCTTCCTGGCACTATCAGATACTTCACGATGGTCTGGTACAGTTTCTACCGCATTTCTAGCATCAGCCCTTTTTCCAGGGAGTTCTTGTTCCTTCCTTTTGACATCTGTATACACTGTAAGTCCAGAAGCTGAAGGAGGTCAAATGAGGATGTCTTCCTTAACAGACGCGGGCATGAGTTGGTGACCTAGCAAATATTTTCGTGGCAGGCTTTACAGTGCGCAGCTGGGCCTATAAAACATGCAAGCCAGTGGTGGACCAAGCCTGACCACTCGGATGACCCTCATCCAGCTCATCTTCCTACCACGGCAATGGTTATTTCATTATGACGCTATGATTGTCCAAATCGCCGTGCTGGCTTAGAACCTGCAGGGCGCTGGTCCATCTCCTTTGTAACCATCTGAAAACTTGTCAGAAACTATTTTTGCCCCCACTGTACAGATGGGAGGACGGAATCCGAAAGCAGCTAGGTAATCTGTTCCAGAAGATCAACGTGCCACAGTCGGCAGAGTGAAAACCATGAAGCAAACGCAGGTATGTAGGGACGACATCCAGCATGACCATCCGACAAAGGGTGAACGGTACTGAGGCTACGCGGTGGGTTAGTCTCCGGGGAACGCGGTTTTGTTTAGGTCCCCCAGATAAACTTACGCATCACAGAAGAATAAGCAAATGATGCCATCCGAGGACCACTGCTGTAATCAAGAAAATGAAAATTACACCTAGATAACTATTGAGAAGGACAGTCCGTTGGGCTGTAAGGAGATCAAAGCAGTCAGTCCTAGAGGAAATCAACCTTGAATATTCACTGGAAGGACTGATGTTGAAGCTGAAGCTCCAATCCTTTGGCCACCTGATGCGAAGAGCTGACTCATTGGAAAAGACCCTGATGCGGGGAAAGACTGAGGGCAGGAGGAGAAGGGGACGACAGGGGATGAGATGGCTGGACGGCATCACCGACTCGATGGACATGAGTCTGAGCAAGTTCCGCGATATAGTGGAAGACAGGGAAGCCTGGCGTGCCACAGTCCGGGGTGTCACAAAGAGTCCAGTACAACTTAGCAACAGAGAACATCAAGAAGAGCTGTGTGAATGAAGGAAAACACTCGTTCAAAAGAAACGTAAGCACCAGATGTCAGAAACTGCGTTTCAAAGAGCAAGATGGGGAGGGAAAACGTACGTGCAAAGAGACCCTTTTGACTAAAGGTAGATGTGTTCATCGCTGTTACGACTGCTTATCATGACAATATTGTTATGAATATTGCTTATTAAGTAAAACCATTCTTCAGGCAAGAATGTGGCACCGAGTTTGGAAACCAAACACAAGTGTGTTTTAGGTATAGTCCTACATGTTAGTGAAAAGAGAGCCTTAAGCTATTCAAGAAACTGTCCACAAAGACTCAGAATCCTTACAATATGGTGCGACCACAAAATATGACCCAGTCTTGCTGAACACATTCTGATCATTTCTAACTGTCTTCCATCTCAACACGCCTGCATTTTTACAGAAGCAAGACACTGCCTCAGAAAATATAACTGCAGGGTTACACCAGGATGGGATTTTCATTAATACAAACGTTTAATCCCATAGGCTCAAAGGACTCTAAGGCAATCAATCTATTGTAAATCCGTAAAGCATCTGCCCTGGGCCAAGATGGAAGCTTACTATCTCTCTAGGTGTTTATAGATTTATGCACAACGGGTTCCAGCTTTGAAAGCATGTTATTTTGAGAACCAGAGGCAAATTCAACTGGGAGCTTGATGATTTGGTCTCTTTGTTAATTATATGCAATTTCAGGCATTTATGGAAATTTCTCAAGGTTATGGATTGGGGTCATGCTTCTTTGTATTTTCAGGTGAAGAAACAGGGAATGAGTGAGTCCTGCTCAAAATGTTCATCACCATAAAGTCAACAAGAAGATGGCTAATACTGTTGAAATACATTCAAGTGCTGGTCCTTCAGCAAGAAAAGCCATTCTTGCTCCCATGGTTACTTGTGGTGACTAGTCATTACCCAACCAGCTTTTAAGATTCGCATGAACTTCTTCTGCAGGAACCTCTCTTAAGAAGCACCTTCTTGATGTTGTGTTCAGAGGCATCCTTGTATGCAATTTCCCAATGAAAACACTCAGGAAAACAAAAAAGAAGATGTAAACATCTTAGGAAACCCAGAACAGAGGAATATCTCAGGCTGCATGTGGCAGGTTGCGATGAAACCTAATCCCAACGCTGAAGAGAGTTTAGGCTAGTGAGGGATTTTCTGGAGGCGTTAATACACTGGGAATCATTTTATGAACATGTACATAGTGCTGTATTAAAATGAATAACCAATAAGAACCTGCCGGACAGCACAGAGAACTCTGCTCAATTCTCTGTAATAACCTTGTGGTGCCCAGGGGGAAGGATGGGGGAGGGATAGTCAGGGAGTCTGGGAGGGACATGGACACACTGCTGTATTTAACAGGGAGAACCAGCAAGGCCCTGCTGTCCAGCACAGGGAAGTCTGCTCAATGTCATGTGGCAGCCTGGATGGAGGGGAGTTTGCAGGAGAATGGATACATATATTTGTATGGTTGAATCCGTCATTTGCATACCACAGTACAAAATGAACTTTAAAAAAAATTACAGAAAATCAATCAGTAAACCACTGGAATCTCTTCTAGCATATGCACTCACCTCTTCCTAAAAATAGTGCCTCTGCCTCTACAAACAAGGTTTTCTAAGTGGCTCAGTAGTAAAGAATCCACCTCCCAAAGCAGAAGATGTAAGAGATGCAGGTTCGATCCCTGAGGCAGGAAGATCCCCTGGAGAAGGGCATGGCAACCAGCTCTAGTATTCTTGCCTGGAAAACCCCATGGACAGAGGAACCTGGTGGGCTACCGTCCATGGTGTCACAAAAGGGTCGTAAGTGGCTGAGTACACACACCACACGAAACTACAAGACGGAGAGACACAATCCTACCTCGGGGTGTTGCTTGGACATTATTTCAGGAAACCTCCCGACTCCAGCTTTGCAAAGCATACCTTTAAATGAAACCAACTGGAAGAAACAGGTGAGACTTAATAAGGGTCGGTGCATGGAAACGCCCAGTCACTAACTGCTGCCGAAACGGACAATTTGGAACAAATCTGAGAAGTCCACTGAAGTTCTTCACACGCTCAGCAAATACAGAGCGCTTGAGTGTTAGCAAATATGCAGACTGTCTTGGTCAGGGGCCCAGGCTGCCTGGAGGTGAATGTTTCATTAGAAACTGAATTTGAAGGAGTTGACCACTGGGAAGGGACTGGGAGGCTGAGCCCAATAACTAGTATATTTGTTAGGAATGCCCAGGAGTGTGTGATGGTGCTTGATGACCACTCCACTGCACGATGAAGACCGCTGGACCCTTGGGAAAGGAAAGGCGCTTTCGTTCATTCTTACACATATTCTTATAGATTCCTCCCTTCAGTTGGCAGACACCTTATCTGGGTAAATCCTAACTTGCTCCACGATAAAGAAAGAAGAAATAGAGAAAGACGGTGTACGTTTTCTCGGGGAATGAAAGCAGCACGAACAAAAGATAACCGCAGACTTTGAAAGACTCTGTGGGGACATTTAGATAACTGTTTGCCATTTTTCATGGAGTAGAATAGAATAAGATGCCGTTTCCTTGGTTCAGAGGCATGAAATGGGGCCAGTCTAAGACAGAAAAGAGTAAGCTGATAAATGTTCACGGGAAGAAGCAGCAAGTGTAGTGGAAGGAACTGGGCTTCCCTGGAGGCTCAGATGGTAAACAATCCACCTTTAAGGCAGGAGACGCGGGTTTGAGTCCTGGGTCGGGAAGATCCCCCAGAGAAGGAAATGGCAACCCACTCCAGCGTTCTGGCCTGGAGAATCCCATGGACAGAAGAGCCTGGAGGGCTGCAGTTCATGGGGCTGCGAAAGAGTTGGGCCTGCTTGAACAGCTGAGCACAAGAACGGGAAGTCTTTAAGGGAACACTCAGAATACACAGCATTTATGCATTTCAGGATCACAATACCAGGATGACCTACTAGAGGTCTACCATTAGGAGATGGTAGAAAAAGCAAAGGAAACAAAAACAAACCAAAAAGAACAACAAATGATCAAAACCCCACATGTCAACTGCTAGGTGTTACTTCAGGTATAAACTCTCCAGAGAATTCTACTGGAATTTTATCCTTCTCTGCCGAAAATGTGGGGTTTCCCAATTGGTTCACTGGTAAAGAACATGCCTGCCGGTGCAAGGGATGCTGGGTCAGGAACATCCCCTGGAGAAGGAAATGGCAACCCACTCCAGTATTCTTGCCTCGAGAATCCCACGGACACAGGAGTCTGGAGGGCTACAGTCCATGGGGTCACAAAGAATCAGACAGGACTAGGCATTGAGCAGGCACTCACTCAAACTACTGTTCAAAAGGCAAAACTAAACTATAAAGCTGAGGTTATGGGCTTCCCCTGTGGCTCAGCTGGTAAAGAATCCCCCTGCAATGTGGGAGACCTGGGTTTGATCCCTGGGTTGGGAAGATGCCCTGCAGAAGGGAAAGGCTACCCACTCCAGTATTCTAGCCTGGAATAGTCCATGGAGTCGCAAGGAGTCGGACACAACTGAGCAACTTTCACTTTCACTTTATGGAATCCTGACACATTCTCCTCAAGAGAAACACTTTGCTGAATACTATAAAATGGTAAGCTTCCAAAAAGAAGGAAAATTGTCTAAAGACACCATAAGGAAATGACTTTAAGAATACAGATGGCAGATCAAAGGGAAAAAAGGAAGCATGTTGCTTGGCATTAACAGGGGAAGGAGAAAAGACAAGTGAGAAGCAATGGGCTCCCCTGGTGGCTTAGCTGGCAAAGAATCTGCCCACAATGCAGGGAGACCTGAGTTCGATCCCTGAGTTGGGAAGATCCCCTGGAGAAGGGAAAGGCTGCCCACTCCAGTGTTCTGGCCTAGAGAATTACGTGGACCGAATAGTTCATGGGGTCTCAAAGAGTCGGACACGACTGAGCCACTTTCACTTTCGAGCAATGGAATGGTCAACGGACAAAACACCATTGGGAATACGGAAAACAGGGAACCCTTTTTTCATGCAGTTTATAAAGAGCTGATGTATTAGTGCAAACAACATGTTTTGGAAAAGGCTGAGTTATATGAAAATATTCAAAGGAGTGACTCCTTCTGATGTAGCTAACCAGAAAAAAGCAATTCACGTCACCAACTAAATAAGACAGAATGGGTGACTTATTACTTCTAAATATATGAACTGCTGCTGCTGCTGTTAAGTCAGGTCAGTCGTGTCCAACTCTGTGCAACCCCATGGATGGCAGCCCACCAGGCTCCCCCGTCCCTGGGATTCTCCAGGCAAGAACACTGGGGTGGGTTGCCATTTCCCTCTCCAATGCATGAAAGTGAAAAGCGAAAGTGAAGTCATCAGTCGTGTCCGCCTCTTTGCAACCCCATGGACTGCAGCCCACCAGGCTCCTCTGCCCATGGGACTTTCCAGGCAGGAGTACTGGAGTGGGTCGCCATTGCCTTCCCCAAATATGTGAACACAAAACACAAAAATCAACTTCTGTATACATAACGATTAGCATATTTAGAAACAGATTCTGCTCATGTTAATAACAGCATAGTTATGGTAGTGTGAGTAACTCAGTGGTGTCTGACTCTTTGAGGCCCCATGGACCGTAGCGCCCCAGGGCGGGCTGTCCACGGGATTCTCCAGGCAAGAATACTGCGGTGGGTTGCCATGCCCTCCTCCACGGGATCTTCCTGACCCGGGGGCCGAACCTGGGTCTCCCGCACTGCAGACTGATTCTTCATCAGCTGGCCAATCACTTCAACCCCATGCCTTCCTGCACTGCCAGCTAAATGGGGGTTCTGGGGGCAAACGCAGATCAGCAGGACTTGAAGCAGGGCCACGGGGCAGCAGCCACCGTGTGGACCCATCTGGGTGCTGGGACGTTAGTCTTGCCTGCAGCGTGGATGCAGCCCCAGACCCAGCATCCCCACTTGTTTCCACCTCACACGGCGGGCTCCACCTCCATGTCTGGGGGCTGAAGAGCCGTGTGCCTGCTTCTCAATTCATAACAGATGAGGGGCAGAGCTACCGTGAAGAGAGACCTGTGAGCAAAGGCATAAATTCCCTGTGAGCCCCCAGCACAACAAAGGAGAACGCAGCTCAGAGATGGAAGCTGCACCTGGGTCGGGTCTGGTTTTACCTGGTTGCTTGGAAAACCCTGCGTGGTTTGTCCTGCTTCTTTCCCTTTGCCTTTTTCCCTTTCTCCTTCATCATTAGAATCTAAAAAGCTCCCCCTCCACGAGCCATTGATGCACACCCCCTGAACTTCCTCGTGAAATTAGTTATCGAGGCTGGTTATATATAGCACAGGGAACTAGACTCAGTATCTCGCAATAAAAATAAAGAAAACAATTTCAAAAATAATATATGTATATGCAAATATATATGTGAATCACAAAAATTCTACATTTTGACATTTAGTACTGATTATCTTTTTGCCAGGTTTTCTGAATCGCCTATGGAATAAGAACAAATGAGATACAAAATTTGAAATATATTTGTGTAGAGTGTAAGATTAATAAACGTGTATGAAAGTTGCTCAGTCATGTCCGACTCTTTGCAACCCCAGGGACTGCAACCTGCCAGGCTCCTCTGTCCATGGGATTCTCCAGGCAAGAATACTGGAGTGGGTCGCCGTGCCCTCCTCCAGGGGATCTTCCAAACCCAGGGATTGAACCTGGGTCTCCTGCATTGCAAGCTGATTTTTTTTACGGTCTGAGCCACCAGGGAAGCCCAAGATTAACCTACAGTAATATACAAATAAATCAATCTAATTGAAATCATTAATGACATGAAAAAAGATGCTTATGCTTTTTCCACTGAATAAAATTCAGAGAAACATTAATATGTCTCCCTGTGATTTTTTTTTTTTTCTTTTCCCTTATATTTCTTCTCATTTTCACCGTATGTATCTCTGTCTCTTTGGTGTTAGGAGTCTAATGCTTTACGATGTCTGTCATCTTTGTGGATTGTACCTTTTATCATAAAAAATATTCTGCTTTGTTTCATTTAAAAAATAAGTTTAAAAATAAAATAAAATAAGTTAAAAGGAAATTATTGAGACCAGAAAACCCGGGACACAGCTGGAGAAAGCAAGGAAAGGTCCCAGGCCCCTGCGTGCTCCCTTGCCTGCCAAGTGCCCCTCTAAGCCCTGGTGTTGTCTGGACGCAGACATCGGTGCTGAGACAGGCCGGTTCGTTAAGGATGATGCCATTTTCTGCATTCGCCCGTGGGTTGCACACACAAGCAGTAACTTGGTGAGGAGCAAGCTTTCCTGCGTGCAGCAGGAATTCCGAGGTCCCACAGATCGTCCATGTGGTAGCCTGCGGGCAATTCGGGGACAGCGTGGTTCTCTACTTGCTGTTCATGCCACAGACTGGAAGTCCGGGTGCCTGCTGGCCCAGGGCACTGCAGAGCTGATGCCAGCATCAATGGGCACGCACCAGTGGAGCCAGGCCAGCGGCTTCCTTGCCACTCAGATGGCTCAGAACCATCAGGCCAGTGAAGGGGAAGACAGGGCTTTTTTTTTCACTCTTACTTTAAAGGACTCCATGGATTGTAGCCCACCAGGCTTCTCCGTCCATGGGGTTTTCCAGGCAAGAATACTGGAGTGGGTTGCCATTTCCTTCTCCAATTTTAAAGGTCAAGTCCCTATATTTACAGGCACATGACTCCAGAGAGACAGAGACGGGAAAAAAAAAATAATTTCAGCATAATCTCTGATGGACAGCATAATCACATCGCCATGGAGATCGTTGAGGAAACCCCAGCACCATTTCCAACAGCGCCCTGTAAACACCGCCCAGGCCGACTCTGGCTCCCCACAAAAGCATCTCTCAGCTTCTGGCACCCTGCTTCACGGAAGGAGCGTTCTCAAACACAGCGAGCTCAATAAGCCACTTTAAGGCAAAAATATTCTATTTGCCATGGATCCGCTCAGGGCTATTTAAAGGGAGCCTCGGAAAAGAACGGTTCCAGCCACGAAGGCTTGTCTTTCTTGTTTCACATTTCACCTGGAAAGCAGGCTCTCTGTTATCATGACTCTACAATGGACCAGCTCCGTATGACAAGGCAGTTTGCAAACCAAATGTGTGTGTGTGTGTGTGTGTGCGTGCGTGCGTGTGTGCGCGCGTGTGTGCGCTCACCCATGTCCAGCTCTTTGCAGCCCCATGGACGAGCCCACCAGGCTTCTCCGTCTATGGGATTCTCCAGGCACGAATACTGATGTGGGTTTCCATTTACTTCTTCCGGGGATCTTCCAGACTCAGGGATCAAACCCCGGTCTCCTATACTGCAGGCTGACTCTTTACCGCTGAGCCACCTGGGACGCTGTTCCCAAATGACCTACATTCATTTAAGGGAAAGACAGAAGTTCCTGGGCTTCCCTGAGAGCTCACTTGGTAAAGAATCTGCCTGCAAAACAAGAGACTCCGGTTCTACTCCTGAGTAGGGAAGATCCCCTGGAGAAGGGATAGGCTACCTACTCCAGTGTTCTTGGGCTTCCCTCGTGGCTCACAGGGTAAAAAAATCTGCCCACAATGAGACCTGAGTTCAATCCCTGGGTAGGGAAGATCCCCTGGATGAGGGAAAGGCTACCCACTCCAGTATTCTGCCCTGGAAAATTCCATTGACTATACAGTCCATGAGGTCTGAAAGAGCTGGACATGACGTAGCGACTTTCACTTTCAGAAGTTGCTAAAAGTCGATAGAGTCCCCCTGCACTGTTATTATTAAGAAATTACTCAAGAAATAAAGTAATTTTCGCTGATCAGCATTCAGTCAAAAGGGAGTTAATACAGTAATTTTGATGCCTGTCCCTGAACTAGAAAGTAGCCTGTTTTTTGGAGGAATAAGAAGGGAATTTACATTATAAATTTCACCACGATGATTCTAAATTTTATCCTGTCAAATCGTAAATCAAAAACCACGTGTTTTATTTCACCGGATTATTCCAACCTTCCATTTACTGGAGCAGCTAAAAGGTTCGTTTGGGATTTTCCACAACGTCACGAAAACAGAAGCAAAGATTTTTAAAGCAAAATCGTTTTAAAGATTTTTTTTTTTTTGGTATGGACCATTTTTTGAAATCTTTATTGAATTAGTTACAATATTGCTTCTCGTTTATGTTTTGGTTTTTTATCTGCAAGGCATATGAGAATCTTAGCTCCCTGACCAGGGGTTAACCCACACCTGCCGCACTGGAATGCAAAGTCTTAACCACTAGACCACCAGGGAAGTCCGAGATATTGCCTTTTGAAAGTGGATCGCTACACATCACTTTGCTGACAAAGGTCTGTCCAGTCAAAGCTATGGTTTTTCCAGCAGACACGTATGGATGTGAGAGTTGGACCATAAAGAAGGGTGAGTGCCGAAGAATTGATGCTTTTGATTGCAGTGCTGGAGAAGACTCTTGAGAGTCCCTTTAACTGCAAGGAGATCAAACCAGTCAATTCTAAATGAAATCAACCCTGAATGTTCACTGGAAGGACTGATGTTGAAGCTGAAGCTCCAACCCTTTGGCCACCTGATATGAAGAGCTGACTCACTGGAAAAATCCCTGATGCTGGGAAAGATTGGAGGCAGGAGGAGAAGGGGACGGCAGAGGATGAGATGGCTGGATGGCATCACCCACTCAATGGACATGAGTCTGAGTAAACTCTGGGAGCTGGTGATGGACAGGGAGGCCTGGTGTGCTGCAGTCCACGGGGTTGCAGAGTTGGACACGAATTAGCCACTGAACAACAGAAACTCTACACTGATTTACATAACTGAGGAAATAGCTGGGTGTGCCTTCTTGGACAGGCTTCTCCGGGTCTCCCACAGCATCATTCGAATATTTAGAGTTTGCCAACGGGCACTGGCCCACACCATTCAGGTTTGGGAAGGATGAGCTACTCTGCTGTTGAGGCAGACGCACCCCACAAGGATGGAAGGCTGGTGCCCAGCAGCTGAACTCTTTGCTGAGCAGGAAAAGCTCTTAACCGCCTACAGCTCCTGAGCACCTGGCCTTGTTCGCCCTGCCATCTCGGATTCCCGTCAGGACAAATGGAACGACCCGTGTGTCCACTTGCCCAGCTCATCCCACTGCCTGAAGGGCGGTTCTGCGGGTGCCAACAGCCCGCCGCCAAGCTAGGCTTCTCAAACGTCAACAAGACAAGAGGCTGGAGGATGCACTCATCTTGCCCTTCATAAGCTACCCCTATTTTAATAAATCCAAACGAAGCTCCTTCATGCCATCAATAAAGAGCTGCAATTATAACCAGACAGATCCACGCTTTGGAAAGAAAGATGGATAAGTGATACCTTATCCATCAGGGGAAACGCAGCCTAAGAGATTTACAAAGAAGCAAAGTTCAGGATCATTTGTAATTTTTTTAAACATTGAAATAGACTTGATTTATAATACAATGTTGTTTTAGTGTCTGGTGTACTTTACAGCATAGAGAACTCTACACAATATCTTTCAGAAAACTAATGGAAAAGAATCTAGGGAACTTCCCTGGTGGTCCACTGGCTAAGCCTCTCTGTTCTCATTGCAGGGGACCCAGGTTCGGTCCCTGGTCAGGGAATTAGATACCACAATGCGCACGCTGTAGCTAAATTCCCCGCATGCTGCAATGAAGAACTGAATAAGGAAATAACTACTTTGTTAAAGAACCTATGAAGGGATATATATTTATACACATATATACATACACATTGGAATAGGAAATGACAACCCATTCCAAGTATGCTTGCCTGGAGAATTCCATGGACAGATGAGCCTGGCGGGCCACAGTCTGTGGGGTGGCAAAGAGTCAGACGCAAATGAGCAGATAACACATGCATATATATATATATATATATATAGTATATATAAATATATATATACATTATATATATATAACATAGGAGGCAGTGAAGGACAGAAGGCCCTGGTGTGCAGTAGTCCATGGGGTCGCCGGGAGTCAGACACGACTTAGCAACCAAACAACAAGGATGTATGTATACATTTATATATATATATATACACACACACACACGGGCTTCCCTGGTGGCTCAACTGTTAAGAATCCGCCTGCAATGCAGGAGACCTGGGTTCAATCCCTGGGTAGGGAGGAGCCCCTGGAGAAGGGAAAGGCTGCCCACTCCAGTATTCTGGCCTGGAGAATTCCACGGACTGTATAGTCCATGGGGTCACAAAGAGTCGGACACGACTCAGCAACTTTTCACTGTCACAGATATACACGCATATACAGATACTTACACACAAAACTGAATCACGTTGCTGTGCATCACGTAAGCTTTCTGCTTTGTTTTCTTCAGGCCAGAGGAAGAAGCATCAGACGGTTCTATCAGAATGGCCGGGGAACACGCGTTAATTGGACAGAGAGGTGATCACGCATAACATGGACTATCGCTTTGAAACCAAACAATTAGGCAGGGATGACTGGACGTGGCCCAACAACGCATTAGCATCTTTTTAGCCAGATATTATGAGGTGACAGGCTGCGCGGAACAGACCAGATTGGGATCAGTCCAGTGTGAAGATGAATTCTATTAATAAATCGAGCAGGCGCCGCTCTGGATACACGGAACATTTTCCCTGTCACCAAGGGAAGGGGGTTATTGATAAAAAGCAGCAGGAAGAGAGGCACAGCCTTCTAAATCCCAGCAGCTGCCAACGGGTAGCTGGATCACTCTGGAGAGGAACACAGTCCTCAGCTACGGGGGAGGGACTGCAGCGATGCTGTGAATATTTTTAATGATACAGACCAAATGCAGTGAAGCCGCACAAGAAAACAGAAATGACGCGGTAAGACACTTGGTATTAAACAATGCTGCTGATTTTAACCATTCTGGTTATTTGAATGCACAGAGTGTCATGTCATCACAAGGGCACATCAGAAAGAACAGAGCCTGCCAAAAGGTAAGGTGCCTACTGTTGACTGGGTAAACTGCAAATGTAGAGCCTATTTTCCCTAGACCAAACAGAAGTGTTTCGGCAGCTTTGGAAAAAGGGATCCAGGAGCCTCATCATAGGAACTGGGTTAGGTTGGCTGTGGACAGACTTTTAAAAAGTCTGCAGAATCAGGTTCAAGCAGCGAGGGCTACATGGGGGTCACAGGATTGCAGATGATTCTCAAGTATACCGGCCTTCCCTGGTGGCTCAGGAGGTAAAGCGTCTGCCTGCAATGCGGGAGACCTGGGTTCGATCCCTGGGTCGGGAATATTCCCTGCAGAGAGAAATGGCAACTCACTGCAGTCCTCTTGCCTGGAAAATCCCAGGGACAGAGGAGCCTGGTAGGCTACAGTCCAGGGACTCGCAAAGAGTCGGACACGCCTGAGCGACTTCACTTCATTTCACTCACGCGTACCAAGGTCAACATGCCTAGACAGACACTCAGAGGAAAGAAGGAGTCCAGAGGAAAATCATTAAGAAGCTCCGAATTATTTAGAAGAATTAGTAACCCCCTTATTGACAGTTCTACAAGAAGACTAAATCACAAAATGCACAAACGGATGGATGGAAAGATTAGACAGAAGAATGGATGACTGGATGGGTTGACGGATGGATGGATGGATATAGTGAAAGAGAAAAAGATCAACTTCTTCATATTTCCGGATCAGTAACACGCCCAGGTCTAAATGTAAGGATCACAGATTTTATGATCATGAGATCACGGCTGCAGACTATCAGGCTAATTTAACTTCATGCAACTCCATATAGGTTCCACGCTTCTAGTTTTAAAACAAACTACTTAAGTCGGCCTGTAATTAACTACATGATGGGAACTAACAGAAGCTGTTTCACAAATTGACAGAATCACTAAGCACAACAGAATGAGACTCTCTTTCCAAATTACTAGAATGGATAGTGAGAGTAAAAAAAAAAAAGAAAGAAAGAAAGAAAATGCCTCCAGAGAAGACAAAAGTAAGTCAGCTACACACTCGCTGCAAGATTTTAGTCATACTAAATCAACTCCCTACCTAAAAAGTTTCTAACGTAGCAGATCTAAACAACTCATCAGAACAAAACAAAGCTTGCATATGTGGGAAAAGATATGTAAATACCTTTACTTTTCTGGTATGTAAATACCATACCTGTAAGGTATGGGGTAAATCTCTAACTTTGAAATATCACAGATACATTGAAAAATGGTCCAACAGGACACAGAATCCTAGTATTTTCGTTGTTGGAATAACAATTAAGAAAAAAAAAGAAGTCTTCAGTTTACTAAAAATGAACTAAAAGACGTTCAAAATGTATATGTGAATAAGCATGCATGCATACATACATGTAATAATTGAAGTACAGGACAGATTGAACATGGAAAAGATTGCATCTTTAACTTCTGAAACAAATTTCTAACAATCGCCAATGCTGAAGTCAATCGAATCCACAGACACAAAATATATTACAGTGTGTGCGAAGTATTCAACTTTGAAACTAAAGGAAACATATGAGACAAATGCACTTATTTGCAAAACAAGAACAGACTCACCGACACAGAATACAAACTCACGTTTACTAAAAGGAAAAAGATGAGAGGGACAAATTCCAGTTGGCATTAACAGATGTAAAAAATTTGGAGTTGGGATTAACACATACACACTACCCTATATAAAACAGGTAAGTAATACGGACCTACTGTATAACACAGAGTACTTTACCCAGTATCTTGTACTAAGTCGTAACGGAAAAGAATATATGTATACAGACATATAGATATATATCTATATTTATTCATTATTGTTTTGCAATCCCGTGGACTGCAGCACGCCAGGGGTCCCTGTCCATCACCAACTGCTGGAGCTTGCTCAAACTCATGTCCACCGAGTCGGTGACGCCATCCAACCATCTCATCCTCTGTCATCCCCTTCTCCTCCTGCCTTCAATCTTTCCCAGCATCTGGGTCTTTTCCAATGAGTCAGCTCTTTGCATCAGGTGGTCAAGGTATTGGAGCTTCAGCTTCAGCATCAGGCCTTCCAATGAATATTGAGGGTTGATTTCCTTTAGAAGGGACTGGGTGGATCTCCCTGCAGTCCAAGGGACTCTCAAGAGCCTTCTCCAGCACCGCAGTTTGAAAGCATCAGTTCTTTAGCACTCAGCTTGCTTTATAGTCCAACTCTCACATCCATTCATGACCACTCGAGAAACCTTAGCCTTGACTAGATGGACCTTTGTTGGCAAAGCAATGTCTCTGCTTTTTAATACGCTAAGTTTGTCATAACTTTTTTCCCAAGGAGCAAGCGTCTTTTAGTTTCATGGCTGCAGTCACCATCTGCAGTGATGTTGGAGATCAAAAAATTAAAGTTTTCACTGCTTCCATTGTTTCCCCACCTATTTGCCATGAAGTGATGGGACCAGATGCCATAATCCTATTTTTCTGAACTCAGCGTGAGTTGTAAGCCAGCTTTCTCACTCTATTCCTTCACCTTCATCAGGAGGCTCTTTCATTCTTATTCTTCGCTTTATCCCATTAGTGTGGCATAAACTGCATACCTGAGGTTACTGATATTTCTCCCAGAAACCTTGATCTCTCCCAGCTTGTGCTTCCTCCAGCCCAGCGTTTCTCAAGATGTACTCTGCACAGAAGTTAAACAAGCAGGGTGACAATATGCAGACTTAATACACTCCTTTCCCCAGTTGGAACCAGTCCGTTGTTCCGTGTCTGGTTCTAACTGTTGTTTCTTGACCTGCATACAGCTTTTGCAGGAGGTGGGTAAGCTGGTCTGATGTGCCCAACTCCAACAGTTTTCCATAGTTGGTTGTGATCCTCATAATCAAAGGCTTTAAAGTAGTCAATGAAATGTCAACTTTCTTGGATCATATACTGTTGAAGGATTTAGAGCATGATCTTGCTAACATGTAAAAAGAGTGCAACTGTGTGGTAGTTGTAGATATACATGTATACATGTATAAATATATACATAACTGAATCACTTTCTTGTACACCAGAAACTAACCCAATATTGAAAATCAACGATACCTCAAATTAAACAATAATTTAAGAATAAAGTAAAATAGAAAAAGGAAATGAACCCACTGTAGTATTCTTGCCTGTGGACAGAGTAGCCTGGTGGGATACAGTTCGTCCGGTCACAAACGAGTTGATGATGATTTTCCGAGTAAAGAGCAACTCGGTTACTATAAATAGATCATTAAAAATTCCATGAACATAAACCATTTGACCAAAAAATATTTTGTGGAAATTCTATTTCTGAACTACCTATGTGCATATTTTGCACGTTTATAAAATTTGCTCGCTCACTGTCAGCAATTCTTATTGTTAGTATATGACAGACAAACGGATGGGGAGGGAGGCGGGAGGCGGGTTCAGGATGGGGAACACATGTACACCCATAGCTGATTCATGTCAATGTGTGGCAAAAACCACTACAATATTGTCAAGTAATTAGCCTCCAATTAAAATAAATAAATTTTAAAAAATACAAATAACCTCAAGACCATAGATAACAGTAAAAAGGAGTATAATAATTAAGAAATGATAAAATAAGGAACTAATAAGTACCTGCTGTGTAGCACAGGGACCCTTAATCAACACTCTGTAATGACCTATATGGGAAAGAATGTAAAAGAGTGGAAATATGTGTATATTATATGTATAACTGATTCACACTGCTGTATCACAGAAGCTAACACAACAGTATAAATCAACTATATGCCAATAAAAATTAATTTTAAAAAAGAAAAAATAATAATAAATTAAAAGTGGTTTCAAGCAAAGGACTGATCCTGCAGAACGTAACAAATTTTTTTTCTTATAATTAAACGTGAATTTAAACGTGTAAGAATAATTATGAGCACTGTACTTTTTATATCAGATATTTTGCCCATTTGAAGTTCTCTGCCAACTGCATTAGCTGCTTAAAAATAATAAAAAGAGAAATAAGAATATACAACCAAACGAGCTATGGGTTCAATATGATGGATGTGTCTGCCTCTAGTGAAGATGAATCATTCAAGGTTGAGTATAAGCAAAGACCCCAATTCTCTGACCTCTGTCTATTGAAAGAATAATCACAGAGATAGCTGACAGAGAAGGAAAACACAGAATCCGTAACGAAACTGTTGATCAAAGTGGAATACATTATGGAATTGCCTTGAAAACACATTAGACCTCTGTGAACCTCAGAATGCATTGGGGTATTTTCCAGAAACGCAGTAGGATTTGATTTGGTTGGGAATTCTCCTTGCCCCTAGAGAAATGGGAATTCAGGACCCACGTGTGTATACATGAGTGAATCCCTCCACTTACCATGTGAAACAGTTCTCTGATAAAATGAGAGAAGATAAGAAACCTGCACTCAGAGCAATAGTATCCAATTCAGCTAACACTGGTTAGACGGTTACAACGTGAGAGAAAGATGGAGTTCTCAAGCTAACAATTTCAGCCCACAGCGATGATGTTTCCTTCAATTTTCCATTATCGTCTAAAACCCACCATCAGCACCTTAACATATCGGCGCCTCTTTATTCTCTAATTACGTACCCCGTACAGGCTTCGCGGTTAATTGCACATTCTCTTATTCCCTAATTGCAGCCTTGTGCATTTTCTCAACAAGAATTTACACTTCTCAAGTGAACCGCATGGAAATCTACGCTGCTCTTTGAAGCAACTTTCTTTACCTGCCCGGCGCAATATACCGTCAACAAAGACTTTCTGCTAAATAAGAATCCAATGTGACAATGCTCAGAGTTGTGACAAAGGGCAACTTCAGCTGAGAGTCCAAGAGAAGAGGCCTGAAGCAAAAATGATGAGAATTTAAGCCAGCCACGTATTGTCCTGAGAACATACATTTTTCTGCGACTTTCTGCCTCCGCGATATATGATGTTGCTGTCACGTTCTGTTTACTCTCTCATCGCAACGAGTAATGCTGTGTTATTTTTTTTTTCCCCCAAGATGGCACAAGGACTCTTTCCTGAGTCAGGACATGTCAACACTTGATCTAACAGTTTATCAGTCAGCTAACTGATGATGCCGCTGCTTTCAAACCACTGCTCTTCGGCACAAATTGGACACATGACAAATTTCTTCTGCTGCTGGGAAGAAACACCGGGGTTCACTCTCTGAATATGGAAAATACGACAATGTCTCATCGATACGTTCTCTCATTTACTGCTTTCATTGCAAGAATCTATATGGTTCCCATTACAGCGCCTAACCTCAAAGACATTCTGACGCATACAAGGAGAATTATAAAGGAAATAGGCAACCTAGGAACTCTTTCCAGAAGGCTACAAAATGCTAAACACATTCCTTTCCTTCTTTTATCATTTCTAAGAACAAGAGATTAAGATCTGATATTTCCTCCTTCAACTTAGAGAGTCATAACCTTGCATAAACCCCAGTTCCCCACACATCACTCTCTGAAATCTTCATTTTTTTGTTTAGCAAAACCCTAAACCTGATAAAACTCAACTTTCCCATCTAAGGCATACCTGTATCTTTGCCGGTGAGCGTAGATGAAGGAATATGTAGGTCCATCCTGACTGGTCTCACTTTCAATGGCTGGCCACATTTATGCAGTATTTTTTTTTAATATAAATTTGTTTGTTTTAATTGGAGGCTAATTACTTTATAATATTGTAGTGGTTTTGCCATACATCAACATGAATCCGCCACGAGTGTACGTGTATTCCCCATCCTGAACCCCCCTCCCACCCTCCTCCCTGTACCATCCCTCTGGGTCACCCCAGTGCACCAGCCCCGAGCATCCTGTATCTTGCATCGAACCTGGACTGGCGATTCGTGCAGTATGTTCAAGGTGGAGATTGAAATAAATTTCCTTCAGAGCTTCCTTAAATCCCTAACACCTGCTTCCTGCCTCCTCTGATTTCTGATGCATCCGTTCCCATCACTACGGTCAGCGTATGAACTTGTCTCCAACTGTATTGAAAAAAAAATCAGACTAATTTGAAGAAAATTTCCATATTATCTCCAACAACCCAGTTGCCCAAGCATCAATAATTACCCCAGTTGCCGTGATTGCTCCTTGCCTTTCAGATGGGGAGAGCCAACTCATTGGAAAAGACCCTGATGCTGGGAAAGACTGAAGTCAGAGGAAGAAGAAGGGGATGACAGGGGATGAGAAGGTAGGACGGCATCACCGACTCAATGGACATGAGACTGAGCAAGCTCCAAGAGGTGGGGAAGGACCGGGAAGCCGGGCGTGCTGCAGTCCATGGGGTCGCAGAGAGTCGGATGTGACTGAGAGGCTGAACAACAGTCAAAGGTGCCAGGAAGCCTCCTAGCTGCTACGCTGGCAGACTTGTTTTCCCATTTCTCTATGTTCAGAACTCCGCCCGTGACCGCATTCAGCCTCACGACTTTGTGATTTTTAAACACCATCTCCGTTAAGAACTCCCTGGGGGTCCAGTTACCAGGGCTCAGTGTTCTCATCGCCATGGCCCTGAGGTTCGATCCCTGGTCGTGAAAGTAAGATTCTGCAAGCTGCATGCTGGAGCTAAAGAAAAAAAAAACTGTGTGTGCATATAAATATGTGTGTGTGTGTGTGTGTGTAAATGTAACCTATGTTCGCTAGTTCAACATCCTTCTCTCTACACAGCTCTTTCCCTTGAGTGCTAGACTCTGACATCCTTCATCTATGGAATGCCAATTATGTGATATCCCCAAAACGTTTCCCATTCAAACTTTCAAACTTCACGGAATCCTCCAGATTCTCTCTCCAGCAGCTGTTTTTCCAGATTCTTTTGTGACCAACCTGGGCTTGAGTCAGAAACACTGGAGACCTTCCTTCGCTTACACTCCACATCCCAACACTGGAGACCTGTCCTCCCTGACGCCCCACATCCAAATCATTTGCATTTTTTTTAAAATCCACCCATGGGACTTTGCTGGTGCTCCAGTGGTTAAAAATTGGCCAGGTAACACAAGGGATGCAGGTTTAATCCTTGTTCGGGGAAGGAAGACCTCATATGCCATGAAGCAGCTAAGCCTGTGCTCTGCAACTCTAGAAAGGCTGGAACTGCCAAAGCCCAGAAGCCACACCTCAGAGTCCACGTGCCATTACAAATGATGAGCGTGATGCCATAAAGACCCAACACAGCCGAAAGAAATAAACAATAACAAAATTTCAGTTCAGTTCAGTTCAGTCGTGTCCAACTCTCTGCAACCCCATGGACCGTAGCATACCAAGCTTCCCCGGTCCATCACTAAGTCCTGGAGTTTACTCACACTCATGTCCATAGAGTCTGTGATGCCATCCAACCATCTCATCCTCTGCCGCCCCCTTCTCCTCCCACCTTCAGTCTTTCCCAGCATCAAAGTCCTTTCAAATGAGTCAGTTCCTCACATCAGGTGGGCAAATATTGGAGTTTCAGCTTCAGCCATCAGTCCTTTCAGTAAATATTCAGGACTGATGTCCTTTAGAATGGACTGGTTGGATCTCCTTTCTGTCCAAGAGACTCTCAAGAGTCCTCTCCAAGACTAAAGAACAAAAACATCAGCTCTTCAGTGCTCATCAGCCAACTCTCAGTTTATAGTCCAACTCTCACATCCATACATGACTACTGGAAAAACCATAGCTTTGACCAGATGGACCTTTGCTGGCAAAGTAATATCTCTGCTTTTTAATATGTTGTCTAGGTTGGTCATAGCTTTTCTTGCAAGCAGCAATCATCTTTTAATTTTATGGCTGCAGCCACCATCTGCAGTAATTTTGGAGCCCCCAAAATAAAGTCTGTGTTTCCATTGTTTCCCCATCTACCTTCCATTAAGTGATGGGACCAGATGCCATGATGTTAGTTTTCTGAATGCTGAGTTTTAAGCCAACGTCTTCACTTTCCTCTTTCACTTTCATCAAGAGGCTCTTTAGTTCTTTGCTTTCTGCCAGAAGGGTGGTGTCATCTGCAGATCTGAGGTTACTGATATTTCTCCCGGCGATCTTGATTCCAGCCTGTGCTTCTTCCAGCCCGGCATTTTGCATGATGTAACAAAATATATGGAACAACGTTTCTTCCCCGTCTCCACCGCCACCATCAAAGACCCGCAGTCATCATTTCTCACGTGGACTTTGACGTTCATCTTCGAAGCTGTCTCCTGCTTTTTTAGTTTTGACTCTCCAGGGTACTCCCAACAAGGCAGCTAAACAGTTTCCTGAAAACACAACTCCTGTTATCATCCTCCTGCTAAACTTCTCTAAGAGGTCTCCTTCTCTTTCCACAATTAAAATCAAACCCTTCATAGCCTGATTCCACTTTGATCCCCCTCTTTCTCGTGGGTGTTCCCCAATGCAACAGGGTGGAGACATTTACAGGCATTTATTAGGCAACACACCTGATGTCTCTGGGCTGCTCGTTCCTTTTGACTGGAGGACCCCCTTCACGGACATCATCCTGGCTTCCTTCCTTACCTCCTCCTTTTAAAATCTATTTATTCAACTCACTTATTTGGCTGCACTGGGTCTCAGCTGAAGCACTTGGGATATTTCTATCCTCATTGAGGCATGTGGGATCCTGTTCCCCGATCAAAGATCAAACCTGGGCTCCCAACACTGGGCACACACACTCTTAGCCACTGGACCACCAGGGAACTCACAACCCCTTTCAATTGCTTACTCACACTCTCCCTTCACAGTGATGTCCCCGTTGACTCCATAACAGAAAAGTGCACTTTGTCCCCTTTTATTTTTCAAAGCACTCATCACTTACCCAAACTGATATGCAACACATTTAGTTCTAAAGCTTATTTTCCATCCCCTGCACAGAACATACATTTCATAAGGTAGGCAATTTTGTCTATTATCTACTTCAATGCATCTACAATGCTTAGAGCAAAGCAGACACATGATAAGCATTAGCTGAAAGAGAGAATCAACAGCAAAAATCAATTAGTAAAAGAGCCTATATTGTGAGAATTGTTTGGAAACTTAGACACCGATATTGCTGCTGTTGTTCAGTTGCTCTGTCTGGTCTGAGTCTTTGTGACCCCATGGGCTGCAGCACCCCAGGCCTCCCTGTCCATGACCAACACCTGCAGCTTGCTCAAACTCATGTCCATTGAGTAAGTGATGCCATCCCACCATCTCATCCTCTGTCATCCCCTTCTCCTCCTGCCTTCAGTCTTTCCCAGCATCAGGGTCTTTTCCAGTGAGTCAGCTCTTCACATCAGGTGGCCCAAGTATTGGAGTTTCAGCTTCAGCATCAGTCCTTCCCATGAACGTTCAGGACTGATTTCCTTTAGGATGGACTGGTTGGAACTCCTAGCAGTCCGAGGGTCTCTCAAGAGTCTTCTCCAACACCACCTTTCAAAAGCATCAATTCTTCAGAGCTCAGCCTTCTTTGTGTTCCAACTCTCACATCCATACATGACTACTGGGAAAACCATAGCCTTGACTAGATGGACCTTTGTCCGCAGTGTGACGGCTCCTCTTTTTAATATGCTGCCTAGGTGAAAGCTGTCTAGGTAAAGCATTAAAATGCTCTCAAAATTTTAGAGACAGAAATCTTTGGAAAAGATGAATTTTCGGGTTAGTTGAGACACAGAACTGTCGAAGGACAAATCGAGAAAAGGTACAGACTGTGCCTCACCAGATATGGAGATACTTGAGAAGTCCTTCCAAGGTCACTGAACCGTGAGTAAGACGGCTGCTTCCAGGGCTGCAGGAGGCTCTGTTTAATTTGCTCATTTGGCTCCTTGTTTCTCTCACACACGAACCTATACTTCCTATTGTTTCTTCCCTACGTCTGTCCTATTTTTAGGCATCATCAGTGAATTTATATTTCTTCTGCACAGATATCTGAGAAGTCGATGAAGCGTACATATCCTCTGGTTTTCTAATGGTTTTTGTTTATTTCTGTCACCTCCAGCCCCATCTTGTGCCTACCTCCCCGTCACTTCGCTCTGGATTTTCTGACTGACTGGAGGATTTTGGCAGAAACGAACAGGCAGCTGTTTTGCTTTTGACAGGGCAAAAACGATTCATTCTGTGATTTCACCATCACTTTGTGGGTTATTCCATTCACTAGCTACACAACGGTAAAGCCTTCTCCAGCGCCACGAGCTCTGTGTTCACTTTCCCTATCAGAGTCCATCACAGTAAGGGTTTCTGTCTTTCTCTTGGCCTAATAGTCACATTATTTGAATCAGAACTATAGCCCAAAGAACTATCTATCATCTTCTGAGAGACTAGTCTGCATGTCACTTGCACAATCAGAGGAAGGATCTGTGTCAAATTCACTGGAAGATTCTTCTTCACTCACAATTTTCAATTATGTTCTTCCTGAACGTTCTATGATAATAAACGTGCACTTATAATACTTACAAGGTTGAAACAAAAACCTGATGGAGCAAACTATGAATGAGAACAATAATCCTAAACTGTATAACAAATCCTTGATCCATTTTACGCTCTTACAGCTTCACACAATGATGTTAACTGTATCACTTTCTAAAACTGTATCACTTTCTAAAAATATCTCCGGTCAATACAGTTCGGAGCTTCCACAATGGCTCAGCAGTAAAAAAAAAAATCTGCCTATGATTCAGGAGATGTGGGATCGATACTCTGGGTCGGGAAGATCCCCTGGAGAAGGAAATGGCAACCCACTCCAGTATTCTTGCCCTGAGAATCCCAAGGACAGGAGCCTGGCAGGCTATACAGTCCATGGAGGTCGCAAACGACTCAGACATCACTTATTGGCTAAACAACAACAGCAAACAAAAGATGTATTCATACGCCTTCAGTTAATCATACGTTAAGAGTCCTAAAGTGCTGTTGTCGCAAAGTAGGGTTCTCGTTTGCCAAGACTGGGTGCCACATTTACTCTCCTTTCCTGCAGACTGGTAACAGAGGTGCACAGCCAGGCAAGGCGTTTGGATGATGACAGATCCAAACTCTGTCTTGTACAGGAAGACAATCGTCCACATTGCATCTGAAACTCGCTCAGTCGTGTCCGACTCTTGCTGACCCCGTGGAATGTCCAGTGCGTGGAATTCCCCCAGGCCACAATACTGCAGGGGGTAGAACTTATGATGCTCCCCACCATTTCTAGAAGAGAAGTTATGACTTTCTCTTGGGAGCCATTCCATTCCGGGAAATACATGTATAATTATCTCATCTTCACTCCATGTAGGGAGGGGCGCGCTTTGAGCTCAAAACAGACCATGAAAAGGAAACAGAAGCAGCTTCTTGAGGTGAGGTGTGTGTGGATTTGTGGGAACAAATGTGGAAACAGGGGCCAACGGTGTACTCAAGAAGACAGGCTATGATATGTAAAGGAAGCAAGAAATCAAAAGATGGTTAAAACTACCAAGAGATGAGTCAATCAGCAAAGAGGAAAACAGTCATCACCGCTTCCACGTACAAGGTGCCTACATTTTAATTTGAAATGTCAGGAAATACAGAGACGTTAGAAAAGAAATGACAAGTACAAGAAACTCAATTCACACGATGATTCAATTCAGTTCAGTCGCTCAGTCGTGTCCGACTCTTTGCCAACCCATGGACCGCAGCATGCCAGGCCTCCCTGTCCATCACCAACTCCCGGAGTTCACCCAAACCCATGTCCATCGAGTCGGTGATGCCATCCAACCATCTCATCCTCTGTCGTCCCCTTCTCTTCCTGCCCTCAATCTTTCCCAGCATCAGGGTCTTTTCCGATGAGTCAGCTCTTCGCATCAGGTGGCCAAAGGATTGGAGTTTCAGCTTCAACACAATGATTACTTTATACTTAAAAATTTTTTTTCTTTTGGCTGTATCACACATCTTGCAGGGTCTTAATTCCCTACCCGAGGACTGAACCTGTGTCTGTGGTAGAAGTGTTGAACTCTAAATGATGCACCACAGGGGATGGCTTTTATCATATTTTATCGTCCAATATTTTGGGGGTTTGAGGGTGGAAGACTTAGACATGTGTCTTAATTTTTAAATTTGCATTTTATTGGAGTATAGTTGCTTTCCAACGTTGTGTTAGTTTCTGATGAGCAGCAAAGTGAATCAGACCTATGTACACGAATATCCGCTCTTTCTTGGATTTCCTTCACGTCTGCAGGTAGGATGGACAGGGAGACGGGAATGGACACATTCACTACAATGCACAGGACAGCTGACTAATGGGAACTCACTCTACAGCACAGGGAAGTCCATTCAATGCTCCACGGTGACCCAAATGGCTTCCTCTTTACAGATTTCCACAGATAACCTGAAACGTTGCTTTGATGCAGTACAAATAGAACTGACTCTTTCCTTTAAATAAAAAAACAATCTCTTCGTCCAAGTCACATAAGATATGTCAGAAAATATGTCATCAACGATTTCGTGCCCAAGATTTTCTCTTGCACTTCCTGACACTGAGATTGTTTTTAACAATGCTTTTCGATGAACTACATTTCTAATTTGAAAATGTTGACAACAAAAAACAATCAAAACAGCAAAACACAGCAAAATATTTTGCACTATCTAATTAGATTAGACGTTCGCCGGGGAAATAGAGTAGATGGTTTCAACACATTATAATGTTCTTAAAATGGACTATTAAGTAGAGTGCTCAGGTTTTAAAAAGACACTACCTATTCCAGGTTTAATATTCAGTGTCCTGATAGATCCTAAGAGGTTGTAGTAAATGATCTGTTATTTTTTAGAAAGAGTATCCATTTATTTGGCTTAGGAGCAAATAAAGGTCTTGGCTGCAGCCTTTGGGCTCTATAGTTGTTGCCCAAGAGTTTAGTCTCTGCGAGGAATGTGGGAATTTGGCTCCCTGATGATGGACTGAACCCACAGCCATGGCATTAGAAGGCGTATTCTTGACCCCTGGACCATCAGGGATGTCCCCAAGTAGCTAGGATTTAACACTGCATTGAACTTGGTGTGAGGTTCACTCTTTGCACCCAGAGCTGCTCTGCTCAGAGGTGCAAGTTCTTACGTTTTTCGTTCTGAGTGATTCCCTTCCCTGATGAACTTCGTCCACTTTTGAGATGCTCAGTGTCCTGTCAGACATTTATCATTTGCTAGTCTTCTCTTGTCTTCCGTCACCCGTAACTTTGATTTTCATCTCCAAGCATGGTTAATTCTCTTTCTCCTCTGCACATCCTCTTCGGAACCATTGGTGGCTTTGCCCACATAGATCTACCCTGGTCACATTCCGTTTCATTGTTTAAATACCGGTCAAGACCAGAAGCAAGCAAATGCCTACAACTGTGCCGAAGTCAAGTTCTCAGGAGACGTGTGATGTGACAACCAGCCTCACAGTTCTCACTGTCCATCCTTAAGGGGACGTGGCTCTCTGGGGAGTTCCGGGCTCCTTGGTTCATGGAGATGGCCTGCCATGAGCTTGTGGTCCTCATACCCTTCAGGGATGCCCATTCTTTCCCACACATACACACAAACAAAAGCGCTTCTAACAAAGGCTTTGTCTTTGTACACACCTTCATTGCAACGTGACACTTGGAATGAGCTCCCTGGAGTGGACTTGCATGGTGATATTGTGGGTTCCTTCACAGTCCGGTGACTCAGCAGGTCATTTCTCCAAGCACATGACCGTGTAGACTAGCTCCCCAGAGTCCAGTTACCCTGCAGCATAGACCCCTGCTCATTCACACGGGCCACAGACGGAGAGTGTGGGATGATTCGCATCTCACGCTATTACTTTTATCCCTTACATCAATGGCTAACGGTCATTCTGTTTACAAAAACTAAAGAAAAAGAAACAGATGGACACTGATGGCAAACACTCAGACGGAGATCACTCGCTGAAATTAACAGTACAGTGACGACCCCCCTCCCCATTTGGCTAGATTCTGTTCGTCTCCACGACTGCGGTTAAAAAGCATTGCTGTTCATTCACTGAGCGGTGTCCCATTCTTTGCTAAGTCTTGTCTGACCCTTCGCTAAGGTGGGTCCGACTCTTTGCTAAGTTGTGTCCAACTCTTCGTGACCCCGTGGACTTGAGCACGCGCCAGGCTTCCCTGTCCTTCACCGTCTCCCGGAGTCTGCTGTAGGTTGTATATAATGGAAAGCTCAAAAGAATTTTTATAAAAGAAGAAGGAAACATTTATTTTTTATGCGATGAGACAGCCAGTGGGAGATGTTTATGGAGCAGGTATTGCACTCTGCCAGTGGGATCTGAGGTCATCTCTGTCTTGCTGACAACAGCCCCACGTTCAGTGCTGAGTTTTTATCTTGTCTTCACACTTGTAGCTCCTGACAGAAGATGACCCTGTAAGTCACCTACATACACGTACAAGGAAGGGAGGTTGTTGCTGCAAGGTACCCAGGTCTTCTTTATCAGAAGAGAAGAAGCTTCAGAAGAAGCAGTCTCCATAAGACTCTTTACCTGTCTTAGTGTGCAGTTCAATTACTGGTTTGACACTGATGTGTTCATTTCTGCTGTAACCACCGAAGTGACTTGGGTATATGGGAATGCCAGCCCACGCCACAATTCTTGCCTGGAGAATTCCATGGACAGAGGAGCCAGGCAGGCTGCAGTCCATGCAGTCGCAAAGAGTCGCACACAACAGACAATGCTCACTCTCACTGTGTGTGTGTGTGTGTGTGTGTGTGTGTTAGCTGCTCATTCGTGTCTGACTGTTTGTGACCCCACGGACTGTAGCCCACCAGGCTCCTCTGTCGATGGGATTCTCCAGGCAAGAACACTGGAGTGGGCTGCCATTCCCTTCTCCACACTCTCACTATATACACACATGTATTCATATAGACCTATATATGCATGTACACACATGTGTTCATGTATTTGTATGTTGCAGTGTAAATCAATTAATTGAACTAGACACATAAGAGGTCTTTTTGACACCATTCATCTCTGATCCCCTCCCTGCCCACATATAGGTTGTGAGAGTGCATTGGATTGTTTTGCTCTCAGTGGGAAATTCCATTTTAATGCCTGAATGTCACTGAACTTAGCAACAACATGTCAGGATGGCAAAAAGTTAGTTCCAGTTTTTCCATAAGATGTTACGGAAAAACTCAAATGAACATTTTTCGCCAAGCCAATAAATGAACAATCCGTCAAAAAGAATAAAGTCACAGATGATACAGATGTATTTAGCATCTAGGGGGGAAGGCTGTTCTGCCTACATGCTAAGGGCGCCACCATAAAAGAAAGATAGTTCTCGTGCTGAGTCTTGAAGTGCTAAGGGCGCCACCATAAAACAAAGACAGTTCTCGTGCTGAGTCTTGAAGTGCTAAGGGCGCCACCATAAAACAAAGACAGTTCTCATGCTGAGTCTTGAAGAGACAAGATTTAATAAAAGAAAAACGCTGAATAAACATTAAATACCAACAAAAATCCAGACCAGGAAACGTTATGAGGATACTAACAAATGTCAAAAGTAACTGCTCTTCCTAAGAAAGGTGAGTGATGGCTAATTCATAGCAGTACGTTGTTCTCGTAGATTTCAAGCTTCAAAGGTAAATGTTACAGAAAGTAAAACTGAAAAATTAAGTGAAGCATCAACAGTTTTTTTTTTTTTAAAAATCACCTGGCAATATATCTAATGAGGCAGGAGCTCATCCAGAAATAGAATCTATAAACAATCCTTAATCATTTCAGAGAAGATGACTTCCATTAGACAGATGTTCTTTGTGACCGACGCAGGACATGCCCTTTAGAGCAGTAAGAAGTGTTGTTGTGAAAATTTATCATAATTTTACCGTACATCATAGTGAAATGCAAAAGAGAGGAAAATTTCCTGGGTGCCTGATACAAGATAACCGAGGTGACTGAACAGAATTCGAGCTTCCACTGATGGAAAATGACGAGATAGGAATGAAGGACGAATGAATCCAATGCAATAAAAAGCCACTATAATCATCAACCAATAGGAATGTAATAATGCGATTTTTCTTCACCCTGGGTTCCTGACACCACACTCTTTGTTAAAATAGGAGATGGTCCAGATTCTTGAGATGCTTCCCGATTAGCAGGACAGGTAAAGAACGAAAACAATACCAGCATTAACAAGGAAACAAAAGGGTATATAACCTTTAAAAAGAAGCACATGGAAGAGATTAGAAACACAACTATTTAAACGGGCAGCTTTACTGAAAATTTAGCTATTCCCCAAATGTTTAATTGTTGTAGTATTTTTTTTTTAAATTAATACAGAGTTCCCAAGATCTTGTACAGAGAGACAGTATCTTTGATAGAAACCCTTATATTGCATGTATGTGACGCACAGGTCTTATCTTACCTGATACAACGATTGCATATCTTACTCTCTGTAAGAAGCCACTTAGAACCAACAGCAACATGTCTTCATGACCAGTTAGAGGGTAATACAGCCATTTGTGAAAGTAACCTGAAGGTCCGTCGACTGAGGAACGGATAAAGAAGAGCTGGTGTACACACACACACACAGACACACACACACACACACACACACACACACACACACACAATGGAGCGCTACTCAGCCGTAGGAAGGAAAATAATGACGTGCATTACTGCAGTCTTGGGATCGCCAAGAGTCAGACACGACTGAGAGACTAACGCAACTCTACAGCAGAGAGAAATGTATGCAGTGTCCTGGGGTGTAAAAGCATCATGGGAAAGAACGTGAAAAAGGGTATTCCCGTATATTTATGCATATGTGTTGCAAGCTCAGTCACATCCGACTTTTTGTGACCCCATGGACGGTAGCCCATCAGGCTCCTCTATCCATGGCATTTTCTAAGCGAGAATACTGGAGACTGCCATTTCCTGCTTCAGGGGATCTTCCCAACCCACGGATCGAACCTCTGTCTCCAGCATTGCCAGGCAGATTCTCTACCACTGTGGCACCTGGGTAGCCCATCTGTACACGTGTATATATGAATATATCAGTATATATATATGGGCTTTCCTTGTGGCTCAGCTGGTTAAAAAATCCGCCTGCAATACGGGAGACATGGGTTCCATCTCTGGGTTGGGAAGATCCCCTGGAGACGGGAAAGGCTACCCACTCCTGTATTCTGACCTGGGGGATTCCATGGACTGTATAGTCCACGGGGTTGCAAAGAGTCGGACACGACTGAGCGACTTAGCAGCAGCAGCATCAGTATATATATATATAGATACGTTCATATAACCGAGTCACTTCAGTGGTTACAGCAGAAATTAACATGACTGAGCGACTTTCCTAAGTATATATGTATACATACATACATATAACCGAGTCACTTCGGTGGTTTGAGCAGAAATTAACACAAGAGTCTAAATGAATTAATTCAATAATACTTTAGTTAAGTTTGTGGTCAAGACCCTTTCAGGCCAAGAGTTTGTATTCATGGTGTTTTGGGATGATTTTTATGTTCTAGGTCAATGACAGTGGTGGGAGGGAGGGAAAATTATGCCTCTTTAAGACTAGCTCAAGCTTAAAATTAAAAGTCTTTCAAACCATAGTAAAATGTGCTGCTGTAAAACATGCTGCTAGAACAAAACCTAAAAGCAGTGAAGGGTAAGCGGCCTGATAGAAGAGCTGTTCTCACCAGGAGGAAGGCATGAACTGAAGGTAAAGCCAAATGACACATTTCTGGTTTTGTTCTCATTCCCCTTTGCCATAAGTGGGCCAGGAGAAAAATCCTCATCAGGTTTATATCACCCTAATTCAGGGGGCTTCCCTGATGGCTCAGATGGTAAAGGGTCTACCTGCAATGCAGGAGACCCAGGTTTGATCCCTGGATCGGGAAGATCCCCTGGAGAAGGAAATAGCAACCCACTCCAGTATTCTTGCCTGGAGAATCCCATGGACAGAGGAGCCTGGCGGGCTACAGTCAATGGGGTTGCACAGAGTCTGCCACGACTGAGAGACTGAAACAGCGTCAGCAGCAGCATCCTAATTCTAGACACAGCCAGCTGCTCCACTGCTTGACATCACTGACATGCATCACGTGCTTCACACGGCTGGAAAAGCGTCTGAATGTCCGTAGAAACCCCGCCCTCGTCGGTGCACAAGCAAGATCTGAATTTGAGGACGGCCGCCAAGGCTTCTTACCCATCACTAAGGGAGATACTTGGAGAGTGCTTGATACATGGCAGTCTGGATGCTTGAGAGCATGAACGCAGCACCCAGGGAGCCTTCAGAGAAGAGCAAAGGATCAGGCTTGTCAACTGGACGCCACCATTATAAATTCAGCACCACGGACAGCTGACGATGCTTCAACAGATTACAGAGAGCTTTACAACAAATGCATGTTTTTTTTTCTCCCCACTTTTCCCGATGAGCTGAGACAGGTTATTGGCCCAAGGGATGGTGGGGAAGGGTGTGTGTGTCCTTTCATTTTCAGAGACTGTCAGAGAAAGCCGGAGACAGACTTCCATGATGCGTGCGGGAGGTCTGACTTCCTGAATAGAACAATGTCAGGGAGATTTATTTCCAGCTTGTCTTTTTCCCCCCCTTCTTTCCCACTAAAACAAAGGGAACCACGTGAGAGCAGAGGTGTGAGATTCTGAATTGGGACTAACAGCTTTGAACTGCTCCATTTCTAAGGAAAGCTTCCATTTTTTTTCTAGCCTTCAGGTTACTGCTGCTGCTGCTGCCAAGTCGCTTCAGTTGTGTCCAACTCTGTGTGACCCCAGAGACAGCAGCCCACCAGGCTCCCCCGTCCCTGGGATTCTCCAGGCAAGAACACTGGAGTGGGTTGCCATTTCCTTCTCCAGTGCATGAAAGTGAAAAGTGAAAGTGAAGTCGCTCAGTCATGTCCGACTCTTAGCAACCGCATGGACTGCAGCCCAGCAGGCTCCTCCGTTCATGGGATTTTCCAGGCAAGAGAACTGGAGTGGGGTGCCATTGCCTTCTGTGAGCCTTCGGGTTAGCTTTACAATAAATGTCCAGTTATCAGTGGTTCCCAGCCCCTCCACGTGACATGTGTGTCTGTCTCTGTGTTCACCTTCCCTTAGCATCGGTCTCCCTTGCTGAGGTCACGCTGAGCCCGCCGCTGGGGTCACCCTTGTGTTTCTCCTCTCGCCCACGCATGACTGCCCTGTTATCCCTTGTAAATCAAGCCTCATTCTTCACTGAGCTTCCACCCAAGGATCCTAAAGAGAAGTGTCCAGTTCCCTCCCACCCGCCTTGCTCTGTGCCACTCAGTGTTGGCAGGGCCACATTTGAAAAGCCTAGGGACAGCCACAGCAACAGCCCAAACTAACCCCAAACTCTTCTCTCATATTTGCCGTGAGTTCAGTCGCTCAGTCATGGCCAACTCTTTGCGACCCCATGGACTGCAGCACGCCAGGCCTCCCTGTCCATCACCAACTCCCGGAATTCACTCCAAGTCACTTCCATCGAGTCGGTGATGCCATTCAGCCATCTCATCCTCTGCCGTCCCCTTCTCCTTCTGCCTTCAATCTTTCCCAGCATCAGGGTCTTTTCCAGTGAGTCAGTTCTTCACATCAGGTGGGCAAATACTGGAGTTTCAGCTTCAGCATCATTCCTTCCAATGAACTCCCAGGCCTGATCTCCTTTAGGATGGACTGGTTGGATCTCCTTGCAGTCCAAGGGACTCTCAAGAGTCTTCTCCAACACCACAGTTCATAAGCATCAGTTCTATGGCGCTCAGCCTTCTTCACAGTCCAACTCTCACATCCATACATGACCACAGGAAAAACCATAGCCTTGACTAGACGGACCTTTCACTGTACTCTGGGTTCATTCCCAAATCTGGCTGTAAGTTCATCTTCTGCTCCATCTTCGAACCTACTCTGCTTTAGATAATCAAGACCACTTGGGACTTCCCTGGTGGTCCAGTGGTTAAAACTTGGCCTTTCAACGCAGTGGGTAGTGGGTTCAATCCCTGCTCAGGGACTCACATGCCTCATGGCTGTTCCCTTCTCCAGTGTATCTTCCCAAACCAGGGATATAAATATATATATATATTTAAAATATATAAAATATAAAACAAGCAACGTTTTAACAAATTCAATAAAGACTTTAAAAATGGTCCCCATCGGGAAAAAAAAAAAATCTTATAAAGAAGACAACACCTTGTTTTTCCCAGATTTTGACGAGCACATATTGTATTTTTCTTACAACACAAAGTGACTTTTCCACCTTTTTCCCCCCAGTGGTACCAATGGCACTACAGTGACTAGATCTGGAGCACAATAAATGTTTGCTGTTGGAATTAATTAATGCCCCACGTAAAATGTCAACAATAGCATCAAGGGTATATATTTTAAAATTGGTAGAAATTAGACATAAGATTGATGGTGGGTTTGAGAACTGTTCCCGATGGTGAAATTTACTCAGAGGACCTATGCGATCTTGACACAATTTGTGCCACTGTGTACAAAGAAAATTAGGGTCATGAAAGATCATTTATTGTACTATCATGATATTTTGTTTGGAAGATGAAAGACATGTAAGGCCAGATATCTGTCCACAGGGATGGAGGGGGATAAAGCAAAGAAGAAAAAAACACAGGGGTGAGATGAAGGGGGCTGATTATCAGACAATATAGAGGAAGCTGAATCATCGACTAGGAAAGAGCAAAATGATGAGACAGAGTTCCAAGTGCAGGATGAGAGACGATCAAGAAAGAGTAATGAGAATACGGCAAGAATCCAAGGCTGGGCTTAGTTTCAAAAGTGATTCCTGAGAGAGAACTCAAGGGTACCCCACGCAGGGAAGAGGTGTCGGAGAGGAAATTAACTGTTAGGATAATCCTGTGCGACCCGGCTCCCCTGGCAGCTTGGACCATAAAGCACCTCCCACAGTGCGGGAGACGCAGGCTTGATCCCTGGGCTGGGAAGATACACTGGAGAAGGGAACGGCAGTCCACTCCAGCAGTGTTGCCTGGAGAATCCCATGGACAGAGGAGCCTGGAGGGCTGCAGTCCATGGAGTCGCAACAAGTCAGACACAATGACAACTAACAGCCTTTCCTTGACAAAACCTCTCTTTTGTGACCTTAAATTGTTGCTGTTCAGTTGCTCTGTCGTGCCCAAGTCTTTGCAACCCCGTGTATTAGGCCATGTCCTTCACTATGTCCTGGAAATTGGCTCACGTCCATCGAACCGGTGATGCCTTCCAACCAGCTCATCCATTCTCTGTCGTCCCCTTTTCCTCCTGCTCTCAACCTTTCCCAGCGTCAGGGTGATCCTGAACACCTGGCAGAGTTTCAGGGAAGCAAACATCTTAACTCTGTAGAATATGCGGTTGGGCTCATCTCTCAGCAGACAAGGCTGGTCCATGTGTCATGCGGCAAGTGCTCTGGGGTCCGAGCGAGCACCCTGTCTTCACCAGCTCCCGGACCAACTCCATGTGAAACCTTACCACTCAGTACACTCTCCCATGGGAGCTAAAGAAAGCTGCAGTTGGACATGCTGGTGCATTTAGCCACAGGCATGATTTCTCCACTGAAAGGAAACACCAATTAATTAGACTAACTCTACAGGTCTTTCCTATTTCCTCGACACAGGAAAACGAGAAGATAGGAAACGCATTTTTGCTAATTCCCTTTGCTTCCTTACGCTATTTCTTTTCAGTAATTACCATTTATTTCCAAAGAATGCCAAAAAAAGAAAAAAGAAAGCAACTATTTTTAGCACTGCCTGTGATCACATCCTAAAAGAACAAAGTCCTAAAAAATATTTGGATACATCCAATATGTTCTTTCTTCAAAATTTTATGTTAAATACTGTGAAACTTACCATTTTGAAAACCGTTTCTTTCACTCCCACATAATCCTTAAATATAAAAAGAGATGTTCCACCTGCCGTTTGCACAGGTGTGCGCTTAAAAATGTTTATGTTCAAATTTTGGTAACTAAAGCCTAGAGAGAAAGTAACATCACATGGTTCAAATATATATATTTTATATGATCTTATTTTAGAGTTCACTGTAGCAACAATATTACATTCAGACATTTTATAGTTTTAGGCTCCATTATAGATTGCAGCCATGAAATTAAAAGACGCTTGCTCCCTGGAAGGAAAGTTATGACCAACCTAGACAGCATATTGAAAAGCAGAGATATTACTTTGTCAACAAAGGTCCGTCTAGTCAAGGCTATGGTTTTTCCAGTGGTCATGTATGGATGTGAGAGTTGGACTGGGAAGAAAGCTGAGCACCGAAGAATTGATGCTTTTGAACTGTGGTGTTGGAGAAGACTCTTGAGGGTCCCTCGGACTGCAAGGAGGTCCAGTCAGTCCATCCTAAAGGAGATCAGTCCTGGGTGTTCATTGGAAGGAATGATGCTGAAGCTGAAACTCCAATATTTTGGCCACCTCATTGGAAGAGTTGCCTCATTGGAAAAGACTCTGATGCTGGGAGGGATTAGGAGCAGGAGGAGAAGGGGACGACCGAGGATGAGATGGCTGGATGGCATCCCTGACTCGATGGACCTGAGTCTGAGTGAACTCCGGGAGTTGGTGACGGACAGGGAGGCCTGGCGTGCTTCGGTTCATGGGGTCACAAAGAGTCGGACAAGACTGAGAGACTGAACTGAACTGAACTGATTACCTCCTTCCTCTTAAAATGTTTTCCAATCAAGTTTTTTCACTCTACCTACCTTCTTTAAATTTTTTTTTTTTTTTTTTGGTTGCACTGCACAAAAAACTAAGTGTGTGGAATTTTAGTTCCCTGATCAGAGATGGGACTCGCATCCCTTCACGGAAAGCTCTGAGTCTTAACCACCGTATCACCAGAGAAGTCCTGTTCTTCTTCTTCTTCTTCTTTTTTCCCTGGCATTAAATAGAAATTGGCTGTTTTTCTTTTTCTCTCATTTACCTTCCTCTTACGCCGGAAACATCGAGCTAATCATCCACCCAGTCACTGACTCAACCGAAATGGAAATGAATACAGAAGCTGAACATCAGAAAAGACAAGGATTTGTAGAAAGACATTGCTTTTTCACCACGTTCAGTACACTTTTCCTTGCTTGGCCAACGATAAGACGTTCTCGGTCATAGCCTGTCACCACCTTTTGAAAGTGCAAATGGGATTTCCAGCGAAGCACCTTTTGTAATCCCACAAGCCACGCAGAAAGCTGCGTTCCCTGTAGTGTGATCCTGAATTCCCGCTGCTAAAGTTTATTAAATTTCAGCAAACTTACAAGGCTCGTTCACGTGGTAAAAAGACAAACGTGTAGCCCAGAATCGCCGTCTGGATTCTATCTGCCCCATTCTTTCTATTGTGATTTTATCTGTTCTTTGCCTGAATGTCTCATTCTCAGAGAGGCCCTCCTCGATCATGCAATATTAAGTAACCCCACCACACGGGAGTTACTCTGGGTTCCTTCACAGTTCTCATTACAATCCGAAATCCTGTTTTTCTTCAAATTTTCTTTTCTTTTTTTTTTAGAAAAACTGTAAGTGGAGTTGTTTGTGATATTCTGTTACTTTCTGGTATACAGCAAAGTGAGTCAGTTTTACACACACACACACACACACGTATTTTTCTTAACATTTTTTCCATTATGATTTATAACAGGATATTGAATATAGGTTCCTGAGCTACACAGTAGAATCTTGGAGTTTATCCATCCTATGTACAGTAGTTTGAACCTGTTAATCCCAAACTTCTAATATAGACATCTGTGCTTCCCAGGCACCAGTTGTGGTAAAGAACCCACCTGCCGATGCAGGAGATGTAAGAGATATGGGTTCGATCCCTGGGTCGGGAAGATCCCCTGTAGGAGGAAGAAATGACCACCCTCTCCAGCATTCCTGCCTGGCGAATCCCATGGACAGAGGAGCCTGGTGGGTTACAGGCCATGGGGTGGCAAAGAATCAGACACAACAGTGACCAACACTTTCACTTTCGTCGCTGTTTCCCCTTTGTGAACCATACATTTCTTTTCCTTGTCTGTGGATCTCTTTCTGTTTTGAGAAAAAAAGCTCAATTTTTTTTTTTTTTAAGATTCTGCATATAAGTGATTTCTTATGATGTCTGTCTTCCTCTGTCTGGCTTACTTCACTTAGGAAGGTCATCTCTGGGTCCATCCATGTTACTGCAAATGGCATCATTCCATCCTTTTTTATAGCTGAGTAGTATATCAGTGTATATATGCAGCGCCACTCTTTTATCCACCCCTCTGTTGCTGGACATCTAGGTTGCTTCCAGGTCCTGGATATTACGAATAGCACTGCAGTGAGCAGTGGAGTCTACGTGTCTTTTTCAGTTACGTTTTTCTCAGATGATATGCCCAGTGCGAGGGTTGCCGGGTCACATGGTACTTTTATTTCTAGTTTCTATAAGCAATCTCCATACTGTTCTCCGTGGTTGCTGTACCAAACTTACATTCCCACCAATGGTGTAGGAGGGTCCATTTTCTCCACACCCTCTCCAGTCTGTTTGCAGACTTTTTGATGATGGTCATCGTGAGTGGTGTGAGGTGATACCTCGTTGTGGCTTTGATTTGCATCTCTCGAGGAACTGATGCTTTTGAACTGTGGTGTTGGAGAAGACTCTTGAGAGTCCCTTGGACTGCAAGGAGATCCAACCAGTCTATTCTGAAGGAAATCAGCCCGGGATTTCTTTGGAGGGAATGATGCTGAAGCTGAAACTCCAGTACTTTGGCCACCTCATGCGAAGAGTTGACTCATTGGAAAAGACTCTGATGCTGGGAGGGATTGGGGGCAGGAGGAGAAGGGGACGACCGAGGATGAGATGGCTGGATGGCATCACGGACTCGATGGACGTGAGTCTGAGTGAACTCCGGGAGATGGTGATGGAGAGGGAGGCCTGGCGTGCTGCGATTCACGGGGTCGCAAAGAGTCGGACACAACTGAGCGACTGAACTGAACTGAACTGAACTGAAGAGTGAGAGATGTTGAGCACCTTTTCATGTGTTTATCAGCCCTCTATATGGCTTATTTGGAGAAATATCTGTTTAGATCTTCTGATCCCCCCCCTCCTTTTTATCATTGTGTTGGTTGGTTTAATCAGTGGAGGGGCTCCACAGGGCTCATTTAACCTGCTCCCAAGCACCTGTGTTTATGGGGTACCCCGCTGGTCCTTCTCCACCAACTTCTGATCTCCTGTTACTTCTAATATCTCACTGCTGAGTATGTCCATCCCCTGGCAAGCTGGCTGTGACGGGAGATGAAGGGACAGGGCTGTTTCCATGGCAACTCAGCACAGCGACTCTAATTATACGCTCACAGCGACTCTAATTATACGCTCCCGGCAATGGACCATCCCCAATGTCTACCACGTAATCCGACGAGCCCAGCCTCTGAGATGAAATTCACCATCTTCTAATTAATCACAAGCTACGTGTACACGGTGGAGGACTTTTCAATTACACTGAAACCACTCAGAAGTGTTTTCCTGTGGCTCCCTGACTAACGCTCTGGGGGCAGCTGAATGAGGTGACTAAATGGTGGACATGCCCTCATAAATAGACCTGAGACGCGCTCTGGTCTTATACTCTGGCTGCTGGAATGATGCTAGCCGTGTGTACGCAGCTGCTAGAGAGTTTAGCGATAAAGGCTTTTACCATAGTCCTTATCTGAAGACTGCTGAGATCTCTCGCAGCCCTAATTTTCCATTTCCGTATCTATAAACTTCAGTTAGTGAATAACATCATCTCCTGACCCTACTGAAAAGTCACATCAGGCTGCTTTTCGTTAACTACTTGGTCTTTTAACCATGATTTTTCCAGTCGTCGTGTGTGGATGTGAGAGTTGGACTATAAAGAAAGCTGAGCACCGAAGGATGGATGCTTTTGAACTGTGGTGTTGGAGGAGACTCTTGAGAGTCCCTTGGACTGCAAGGAGATCCAACCAGTCCATCCTAAAGGAACTCAATGATGAATAGTCATTGGAAGGACTGATGCTGAAGCTCCAATACTTTGGCCACCTGATGCGAAGAACGGACTCACTGGAAAAGATCCTGAAGCTGGGAAACATCAAAGGCAAGAGGAGAAGGGGGCTACAGAGGATGAGATGGTTAGATGGCATCACCGACTTGATGGACGTGAGTTCGAGCAAACGCCGGGAGATGGTGAAGGACAGGGAAGCCTGGCGTGCTGCAGTCCATGAGGCTGCAAAGAGCTGGACAGAACTGAGCTGAGCAACTGAACAGCAATGGCAGCCAAGTGTTAGCTGGTGCACGTGGGACCTTTAGTCTCATGCCTTTTAGCGGCAGGTGGTTCCCTGACCAGGTATTGAACCTGGGGATGCAGCCTCTTAAGATCCTGGACCACGAGGGAAGTCCCAGATCAAAGGCCAGCTACCGAAAGCTGCTGAACTGCAGCCTCCAGTCCTGTCAACCTCCATCCTGCCTTAACAATCACAAGAGTCCCTTATGACCACCTGTACCACTTTATACCCCTGAGTCTATTGGACCAGGTTCATCTTCCCCCAGGACAACATGGAGGCCAGGACAACATAGAGCCCTTGTTGCTAAAGATAACTCCATCACAGCAATGGACATGCAGACATAGAGAAGAGACAGGTGGACATGGCTGGGAGCTGGGGAAGGAGAGGGCATGGAGGTATGGAGAGAGGAACATGGAACCATTCATTGCCATCTTTAAAACAGACAGCCAATGGGGATGACTGAGGGAATTTAAAACACACAGCCAGTGGGCATTTGCTCTATGACTCAGGGAACTCAAGCTGGGGCTCTGGAACAAACGAGAGGGGTGGGATGGGGCAAGAGGTGGGAGGGAGCGTCAAGTGGGAGGAGACAGGGGTCAACCTATGGCCGATTCGTGTTGATGTTGGGTGGAAATGAACGCAGTACTGTAAAGCAATCGTCCCTCAGTTAAAAATAAATAAAGTGTAGGATGGGGGACACGTACACCCACAGCTGATTCATGTGAATGTATGGCAAAAAACACTACAATATTGCAAAGTAATTAGTGTCCAATTAAAGTAGATTAACTTACCAAAATAAATAAATAAAGGTTTAAAATTTTAATTAAGAGAAAAACAAAACTGATGCCTCGATCTTCAGGCTTGGACACATATAGCCACTGAATAAACACCTGTTTTGCAGGGAATCAGTGTCGTAACACTCTAAATTGCACCTGACACATAGCAAACAGTCAAGGCGAATTGCATTTATCTGTCTAAAATATTAACAATGCCATTTGCAGAGATGTGGGTGGACCTAGACACTCTCCCAGAGAGTGAAGTCAGAGAAAAACAAATTATCCTCTATTAAGACATTTGAGTGGACTCTAGAAAGACTGCGTACATAATCTTGTTTGCAAAGCAGAAATAGAGACGGGGATGTAGAGAACAAATGTGTGGTCAGAAAGAGAGGAAAGGGAGACGGATAAACAGGGAGATGCAGGTTGACCTACATACGACTGATACTATGTATAAGATAGATAACCTGTGAGAACCTACTGGGTTCCACCATGAGAACCTGTGGGTGACCGAGACGGGAGAGAAAGCCACAAAGAGTGGATGCAGCTATACGGGCAGCCGCCTCCCTTTGCTGGGCAGCAGAAGAGAATGCCAGCTTGCAAAGCAAGTACAATGAAAAAGAAACAGCAAGGAGACCTCTGGCATCACTATCATCAGTCACACCAGGGGAGAGGGAAATTCTCTTTGTCGTAAAACTCACAGTTTCAAGGAATGCTTACCCAGACCCAAAGAGGTCTGATTATTCCAGTCTTCCAGACAGCGGCATGAACTCACCCTGGATTATAAAGATGGCCCTTCAAAGAGGAGCCACCTTACCCACACGTACCCTTTCAAGTCACCATCTCTACCATGAGTTGAGTAAGGCACATAAATCCCCCTGTCTTCTGAAGGAAATGACCACTTAGGAAGGGACAGAATGCAAATGTAGAGAAAATAGAGTATGAGTCCTGGGAACGTGACAGTATTTGACATTTTTAGGTCCAAGCAAATGTCAGTTCCATATGGTTCCCTCTCACAGGTGCTAAGAAGAGATTCTTCGGTTTCAAGGGAGTGGTCCTGACATTCAGAATCTAACTCAGAGACACTTCTTCTTTTCTGGGTCATAGCCTTCTCTGAGGAGTTATACGTTTCAATGGAAAATACATTCACATGTATTCATTCAAGTGCCATAAAGACTGGCAGGGAGGAGTTTCCCCAAGATCCGTGGGGCTTAGCTGAGAATACCTAGATCCAAAGATGCAAAATTATCTCCATCTCGACAGAAAAAGGTGATGTATATGAAAGGTTCATGGAGTCAAGATTTCTAGAACGACCTGGAAATTTGAAATGCAGATTAAGAGGCAGAAATTCAGATGTAAAACAGTCACGGAATTGTAACATACAGAACAGGGAATCCAGTCAGTAACACTGTGACAGCTCCGCAGGGTGCATAATATATAAATGATACCAAATTGCTACATTATACCCCGGAAACTACCAGGGTAAGTCAACTATGCTGGATATAAATAAAACTGTGCCTCTTTCTTTTCCAGTCTAAACATATCCTCTCAAGGGGCTGGCGTGTTTACTGACAGTCAATCGGGCCGCAAAGGCTGAGAGCAAACTTTCTATTATTTGGGAGGAAGGTATTCTACCTGGACACTTCTCCCAGGAAAATAACAACCATGTACCTTTCTTTAGAAAACGAACCGACCCGGCTGAGAGAAGATTATAGTATTTAATGCAACAGTCAAGATCTGATAAACAACTGTCCGGGCGTTTCAAATTTCACAGACAGAGAAAGTGATTGCGCAGTAGATGGAAAGATGGGACGATCTCGGGCCAGGATTTCAAACTAGAGACTTGTCATTAATCCTTCTCTCCCCCGGCTACCGACTACTCCTTTGTCTACAGATAAGATCCACATGTTTATAATTAGGTTAAGACTACCGGATCTATATGGGTTGACTGGAAACCACGGTCCACACTCAGGGACGCAGAGACCCACACTATTTTTAAGGTTATCACTTCCTAAGAAGTCTCCTACACTTGGCTGGAACGCAAGCTGCTACAGCTTCTGTGGATAACAGTATGGAGGTTCCTTAAAAAAACTAAAAACAGAGCTAACATATGATCCAACTGCCCCACTCCTGGGCATATATCCAGACAAAGCTATAATCGGAAAAGATACATTCACCCTGATGTTCATAGCAGCGGTATTTACAACAGCAAAGACGACCTAAATACCCATCAAGAGAAGAACAGATAATGAGATGCTTTTTACATATGTACAGTGGAATAGAACTCAGCCATAAAAAAGCATTTTGCAGTAACATGACAGGCCATACTCGGTGAACTAAGTCACACGGGAGAAAGTGATATGGTGTCACTTACAGGTGGAATCCAAAACATTATCCCAATAAGCTAATAGGCAAAACAGAAATAGTCTCAGGTATGGAAAACAAACTTATGGTCACCAAATGGAATGGCGGGGGGTATAAATTAGGAGTTTGGGATTAAAATATACATACTACTACATACATAGTACATACATACTACTATATATAAAATATATACTATATATAAAATTGGAGAAGGAAATGGCAATCCACTCCAGCACTCTTGCCTGGAAAATCCCATGGACGGAAGAGCCTGATAGGCTACAGTCCTTGGGGTCGCAAAGAGTCGGACACGACTGAGCAACTTCACTTCACTTCACTTCATATATAAAATAGATAACCAACAAGGACGTACTGTAAAGCAGACATAATTCTTCTCAATATTTTATATTAACCTGGAAGGGAAGAGAATTTGGAAAAAACATAGGTAACATATGTAAGTATAACTGAATCACTTCGCTGTACACCTGACACAAGATATTTCAAGTCAACTATACTTCAATTTTAAAAAAAGAAAAGAAGGCTGAGAGAAGGCGGTTCCCAAACAATCTACATGTAAGAGGCACCACCAAAGCACAGAGTCATCCGATGTTACGGTATGACCTAACAGAAGGCTGTGAAGGTAACAGAAATTCTCTGTACCTAATGGCTACACGCAGACGTTCACAAGCAGGGTGTACGTTGTCTGCAATTACTTTCCTTTCTGGTAGGTTACATTTGTGCTGATTGCCTTCACTGAAATCCAATTAGGTGTCTGCTGAGCTAATGACGAAATTCAGCTTGTTTTTCTTTTATTTTTTTAAAGCCATCTTATAAACATTTTTCATGCTTCCTTGATGGCTCAGAGGTTAAAGCATCTGCCTGGAATGCGGGAGACCTGGGTTCGATCCCTGGGTCGGGAAGATCCCCTGGAGAAGGAAATGGCAACCCATTCCAGTACTCTTGCCTGGAGAATCCCATGGACGGAGGAGCCTGGTAGGCTATAGTCCATGGGGTCGCAAAGGGTCTGACACGACTGAGTGACTTCACTCACTCACTCACTCACTCACTCACTCAAAAACATTGTTACCAATTAATATGGTAAAAAACGCTCTGTGCTTAGGCTGTTGGGATAAAAGCTTTTTAACTGTTATGATATGTACAGCTCTACTTAATCAGTCTGGTTATCGGGTTTTCATAAATCTCTTTTCTTTACCAACCGAAACAAAATATAAACTGAGCAAAGTAGCAAAAAAGTCAGTTAGTCTAGCCCATGGTGGAACGCAGCAAACAGCCTGTCTGCCTTACAGTGAAAGTGAAAGTGGCTCAGTCGTGTCCAACTATTTGCGACCCCAAGGACTATACAGTCCGTGGAATTCTCCAGGCCAGAATCCTGGAGTGGGTAGCCTATCCCTTCTCCAGGAGATCTTCCTGACCAAGGAATCAAACTGGGGTCTCCTGCATTGTGGGCAGATTCTCTGCCACCTGAGCCACCAGGGAAGCCTAAGGATACTGGAGTGGGTAGCCTATCCCTTCTCCAGGAGATCTTCCCGACCTAGGAATCGAACCAGGGTCTCCTGCATTGCAGCTGGACTCTTTATCAGCTAAACTACCAGAGATGCCCAAAGCAGCGAACAAGACAACTGGTCTACCTTGTCGTAGACAGGTCACTAATGTTTGTTACTTTCAAATGCTAAGGGGCCCCTTGATATCATTCCCTTGGAAGATTCAAGAATCACTGCAGATTGGTAAAGTGCAAGCAAGGGGGTGAGAAGGTATGTCTTCCCAGTCAGCTGGACAATGTGGCTCCCGACAAAAGGAAAAAATAATTCCTTCCCTAAGGAAGGAGGCTGGGAGACACCCCAGAGGCAAAGCACTCAAGGAAAACAACACAAGGACGCGGCAGAAAAAGACACGGGGAGCCTGGAAGGCATGACGGCATCTCTGCAGAGCAAGTATTCTCCTTCCATCATTCACTCCACCTCCTGCCCGTGTCCAGAAACCAAACACCTGGAACAGTAAACCCATGAGGGGTCAAACTCTGGGAGCTGGTGATGCACAGGGAGGCCTGGCGTGCTGCGGTCCACGGGGTCGCAAAGAGTCGGACACGACTGAGCGGCTGAACTCAACTGAACTAAGGAGTCAACATGCAAGCTGAGGCAAGATCCATGAAGAAATACATGATCTCATTTTGCGACACTGCAATGATGATGCCAAAACAGAGTTGTGACCACCGGAACTACACTTATGGAAGACTGAAAAGGAAAACCAAGAGACCCTCCCCCCCATGTTTCTCTACATCTGCTCTGATGCATAAAGGCTGGAATGCTTCATATCTCCATCTCTTAAGTTATCAACACTTTAGACAAATACCCATTTTAAATAATTCACTGAATGATTTTCAAAAAGTCAGTCCACCCTCTTTGTTTAAAGCAGAACTCACTGGCGGATATCCTGTAATTTGGTTAAAAAAAAAAAGAAAAGAAATCATCTCCCACATGCATTTGTCAATGTAAAAATTATTTGCCATGAAATATTTGTTTCCCTCGTAGCTCAGTTGGTAAAGAATCTGCCTGCAAATCTCCTGCAGTGCAGGAGACCAGGGTTCTATGACTGAGGCGGAAAGATCCCTTGGAGAAGGAAAGGGCTATCCACTCCAGTATTTTTCCCTGGAGAATCCCACGGACAGGGGAGCATAGCAGGCTGCAGTCCATGGAGTCGCAAGAGTCAGACACGACTTAGCCACTAAAGAGAGAGAGAGAAGAAACATTTGGGGGAAGAAAATGAGATTAAGCATTAGAAATACAATGATAGAGGACTTCCCTGCTCATCCACTGGCTAAGACGTTTTGTTCCCGATGCAGAGGGCCCAAGTTAGAGACTTGTTCTGGAACCTAGCCCCTACTCAAAGCTGACATGCTGCAACTCAAGACCCCTTTTCCAGTAGTCATGTATGGATGTGAGAGTTCGACTATAAAGAAAGCTGAATGCCAAAGAACTGATGCTTTTGAACTGTGGTGTTGGAGAAGACTCCTGAGAGTCCCTTGGACTGCAAGGAGAGCCAACCAGTCATTTTTAGGAATTTGCTTTAGAGGCAATCAGTCCTGAATATTCATTCATTGGAAGGACTGAAGCTGAAACTCCCACCTGAGGCGAAGAGCTGACACACTGGCAAAGCCCCTGATGCTGGGAAAGACGGAAGGTGGCAGGAGAAGGGGACGGCAGAGGACGAGATGGCTGGATGGCATCCCCGACTCCATGGACGTGAGTCTGCGTAAACTCCAGAGCTGGTGATGGACAGGGAGGCCTGGCTTGCTGCAGCCCATGGGGTCGCAAAGAGTCGGACACGACTGAGCGACTGAACTGAACTGAAGGACCCACCAGCTGCAAGGAAGATAGAAGATCCTGTGTGATGCATCTAAGGCCCAGTGCCGCCAAACACATAGAGAAATATCTGAAAACCCACAATGATACCTGAAAACACTCTCTCTCTCAAAAAGTTTCTATCCTCTTTCCCTTATCCTCTCTTAAAAAAAAAAAAAAAAATAGGGGGGGTGGATAAAAAAACCTTTTTACTGGATGCAATAAATGCTTGGGACTTTCCCAGATGGAGACTGTGGTGGAGGCCATCTGAGTGTGCAGCTCATCAGAAGGAAGGCTTGGGGGCGGATGCGAGAGCAGACTGTACTCGGGGGGCCTACGAGCCCTGTACTCCAGGGGGAGGAGAACGCAGGGTGCCCGGCAGAAAGTGGAGGAAACGCGAGCGGAAATGGGAGACCGAGGCATATCCGTGTCCTTAAAACAAGAACCACCTCCACTCAAATCAGAGAACTTTCCCACCCTCTTCACCATGTGAGGACCCAGTGAAAAGATGGCATTTGTGAACCAGGAATCGGGTTCTCACCAGATACATCTGTTGACAGCTTGATCCTGGACATCCCGACGCCAGAAATGTAACAAATAAATGTCTCCTGTTTAAACACCGCCCCACCCAACNNNCCGCCGATCAGAGGCTTTTTTGTTACAGCAGCTCCAAGGAACTGAGACAGTGAATCTTTGCGCTTAATTATAGAGGAACGGCTTCCCTTGTGGCTCAGCTGGTAAAGAATCCGCCCACAATACATGAGACCTGGGTTCGATCCCTGGGTTGGGAAGATCCCCTGGCGAAGGGAAAGGGTACCCAGTCCAGTATTCTAGCTTGGAGAATTTCAGTAGACTGTAGTCCATGGTGTCACAAAGAGTCAGACAGGACTGAGTGACTTTCACTTCCATATATGAAAGATTCTCAGAGGCGTACTGCTGCAGAGAGAACCAGGTATCTTACTACATTTTTATATAAACACCTAATTTCTTTCAAAATTCTCCATCAATTCAGCAAAGTATGAGAATGTTCATTTGACCACACCCACAGATAAATGTATTTAGCTTTCTCATTAAGCTAGGCAAGAGTATAATAGCATAAAGGAAAATGATATATATTTGCCTGTCTCTGTGGACTTCCCTGGTGGCTCACCTGGTCAAGAATCCACCTGCAATGTGGGAGACCTGGGTTCGATCCCTGGGTTGGGAAGAGAAAGGCTTTTTCTGGAGAAGGGAAAGGCTACCCCCTCAAATATTCTGGCCTGGAGAATTCCATGGACAGTCCATGGAGTCGCAAAGAGTCAGACAGGACTGAGCAACTTTCACTTTCAAATAAAGTGAAGCAAAATATTATACAATTCATCAGCCTATCTCTAAACATGAGTGGGTTTGGGCATTTCTATTGATGGACTTTTAGACATTTAACTCCTTCAACTATGAGCTTCCTATTAGTTTTGAAAGGATCCTTTGCATCCTCTCTTTTTTATTATTGCCATTAATTGCTTTCATTCTCATTTACTCTTTTTATCTACACACAGTTCCCATATCTTCCCAGTACATTTCTCTAACCATGGTTCACAGGGGAGCAGGCATTTTTTTTTTTTTTTTTTTTAACAGAAGCCCAAATTTGCAAATCCATGAGAGGGGAAAGGGGAAAAAACGGTCCTCTTTGGAAACTGCCCATAAATGCCGACGGAAGAAGTTTCATTTTCTAGGTGGCATTTCTCAAGCTCCACGCGTGGAGCGTTTTAAATTGCACGTGTGACCTTTTTAGCAACAGCAGCCAATGCCAAGAGAAAATGCAGCCGTCTTCACTTTCCACCCTGGGCCCGTGCAGAAGCCATTTTTCACGGTCCGTGGCCAGAGATTCCCATAAGAGCGTCAAGATGCCTGAAACCAGAGCCATTCACATACGAGCGGTTGTCCACGCCCGGTGGTTGGCAGTCACGTGTCTGTCCCCGTGTGCGGGAGCTTGCTTTTCTCTGCTTTTATTCAGGGATGGTGCAGCGTGATGCTCCATGCCTGGATCCTCGAAAAGAAGGAAGTCAGCTCTTAATATGCTGTTGAGTAGTCTGGGCCAGGCAAATCCCCTCATCGCTACTGGGGCTAGAGACTTATTCCACAACGTCAGGCAGCTGAAGGGGGCCTGTGCCAAGTTGTCATCAAAGACCCTCAAGGGGTAAAACTGGAAAGGAAAGATACTCAACTTGCACCTTCTCCATCTAAGTACCTTACCTACTATTGTACATACAGCTTTCTCACCAAAGGAACAGTAAACACTGCTGAATTTTGGACATGTCTGATGATAATATAAAATATAATATAATATGTGTGTGTGTGTGTGTGTGTGTGTGTGTATACAGAGTTGGCCAAAAAAGTTCATCTGGGTTTTCCTGCAAGATGTTATGGAAAAACCCAAAGGAACTTTTTTGACAACCTTCACACACACACACACACACACACACACACACACACACACACATAATGCCGTATTCATATAGATCATTATTCTAAATTAATAAAAGAATCTCTTCATAAATGTCAGGAAGTAGAATTCACACCATTCAATGAAGAAAAAGATTACTTACAGTCATTCACATCTGGGTACATTTAACAATGAAAGACAAATAATTTAATTTTAAAATCTGTTATGACACATGAGTTAATGACCTGAAAATAAATATTAAGAAATGTCTCTCAGTTATCTGATCAATTTTTCCTTTAAGGCCAATAGATGTCTCGTTATATATATTTAGTATTAAAATGATTTAACAACGTCTCTAAAACCTTAAAAAGATAATATGAATGATGCCATCTCAGCAGTGAATTTTCCTGTGAAATTAAGAAAAAACACAACTATTTACAAATTTTTTTTTTTTTACATTTTCTAGGAAAATGCACTTTGTCAATCATTTTATTCGCAATATTTGTATCAGGGAACTAAACCCCGCATGTCAGCACTATAAAAAACTAAGAGTTTGCATGCCACAAGTAAGAGTTCACATTTTACAACTAAAGATCCCAGGGGCCACAACTGAGAACCAGTACAGCCAGAAAAATAAGAAAATAAAAATATACAAACATAACATGCTTCAGCTCCCTTCACTTCTCCATTTCCGACAGCACGAAGATCACGACCTCATAGGACACGACAGGAAGGGCACTGTCTTGCCCAAATCTACTTTTTGCATTCAGGACCCACCACCCTGCCCGCATCGAGAACGGTGTACCACCCTGGGTTTGCCCAAGACCATCACAGGTACCACGCCCCGTGGGCCTCCCTGCCCTCTGTATTGTCCACTGAACTCTTTTTCTTCACTGCCTTCAACAAAACACCCTTTAGGCATCAAATCTGAAAAGATAACGTGGAGCTTTCTGTTTCTCCCCACAAGTCTGTTAACACAGGTTCACTACACAGGGTGTGAAAAAATAAAAGCGAAAACGCTAGTCACTCGGTCGTGTCTGACTCTCTGCAACCCCATGGACTGCAGCCCGCCAGGCTCCTCCATCCATGGGATCCTGCAGGCAAGAGGACTGGAGTGGGTTGCCATTTCCTTCTCCAGGGGATCTTCCCGACCCGGGGATCAAACTCCCGTCTCCCGTGTCCCCCGCACTGCAGATGGTTTCGTTCCCCGCTGTGCCATGGGGGACTGTGTTCACACCAGGATCTCAGCCTGACAATTGTTTCAGTCTCTCTCATCATCAAACTCTCTGCCCTACCCCATCCTGGTACCTAGAAAGCAACGCACTCATGTCTCTTGCCTCCACTTTATCACAGGAATCAGACGTGAGATTAAAGGAAGATGAAATCACTAAACCGTCCTCTGGTTGTCACCAAAATGCTTTCTTTAGGGATTTCCCTGGCGGTCCAGTGGTTAAGACTGTGCCTTCCAAAGCAGGAGGTGTGGATGTGACCCCTGGTCAGGTCAGTAAGATCCCACAGGCCTTGAGGTCAAAATATCAAAACACAGAACAGAAGCAATATTGAAACAACTGCAATAAAGACTGTAAAAGGGACCATATTAAAAAATGTTAATAATTTTCTTATATACCTAGGAAGTAAGCAAGCTATTTCCTTTAAGAATAAAATTGACGGAACAGCTCCTTCTTTAACTGTTCCCTGGGTGACAATGATGCTTTCACACAGCAGCAGGGTCCCTGTCATCCGGGACAATGATGTAACCCATGGCAACACCACGCACAAACATCAAGGGATATTAGTGATGGAGAAGTGTGGACATTTAGCTTTATCATCTGACCAGTTACTGGATCACTCACGTCTCCATGAAAAATCCTTTCTGTCTCCTTTATCCTAATTCTTACCCGACAGTGTCAAAGCTGTCATTTAGCTGTCTTTGTTGACTCCTGAAAAATACAGTAGTACTCCAGTAAAATTTAGACAAGCAAAAACACGAAGTTCAAGTTCATTTTCTCTTAACTGCCGCTGCTGCTAAGTCGCTTCAGTCGTGTCCGACTCTGTGCAACCCCATAGACGGCAGCCCACCAGGCTCCACCGTCCCTGGGATTCTCCAGGCAGGAGCACTGGAGTGGCTGTTACCCTCTTAATTATGAGGTTGGCCATAAAGCACATTCAGGTTTTCATCAGCTGTTACAGAAAAGTCCCAACAAATCTTTTGGTCCCTCCAAAGGTGTATGCTCAACTATTACTGGAGAAGGCAATGGCACCCCACTCCAGTACCCTTGCCTGGAAAATCCCATGGATGGAGGAGCCTGGTGGGCTGCAGTCCATGGGGTCGCTAAGAGTCAGACACGACTGAGCAACTTCCCTTTCACTTTTCCCTTTCATGCATTGGAGAAGGAAATGGCAACCCACTCCAGGATTCTTGCCTGGAGAATCCTGGGGACGGGGGAGCCTGGTGGGCTGCCATCTATGGGGTCACACAGAGTCGGATGCAACTGAAGTGACTTAGCAGCAGCAGCAGCAGCAGCAGCAATTACTATTCTGTGTAACAATAATAATTGTACATAATAATATTCTTCCTCTTATTTCACTGCCAACATATAAATCAATAGATAACCAGGTGGGTAGATAAAGAGGCATGTAGGGTCCACTATAATATAGATTCTATAATCCACTATAAATATATTTAGAGAAAAGGTAATTAAAGTCATTTTCATCTGGGACTCGCTTGGAGCTGCAGTGGTTAAGAATCCACTTGGCAATGCAGGGGACGTGGGTTCAATCCTTGGGCAGGGCACTAAGATCCCACGTGACCCTGTAAGCCACAACTAGAGATCTCCCATGATGCAACAAAGATCCTTCGTGCAGCAAATCAGACCTGATGCAGCCAAATAAATAAAGACTTAAAAGTTTCTTTTTGTCTTAAAGACTCCCGAGAACCTACCTGAAATAATGGGGAATAAAGTCAATACCCCAAACCTGACACAGAAAACAAGCGAGTTAATTACAACGCCATATCTTTGTTTCTATTTACACTCGTCCTTGCTTTTTCTCCTGGTACAACCTCTTTTTCAGACATGTAAAAGTAGTTGATACAATCAGATTTAGGCTCATGCTCATTCCCATAAAACTCCCAAGTTTACGGTTCTGTGTGAGGAGCTATAAAAACAACAGTATCATCTGCCTCTTTCCCATCAAGAGTGGAAATGAGATTCAGTCCAAGAGTACTTGATAAACACACCACCAGCATCTTATAAAACTGCACCCTTCAACTGCACTTTCAGCTGAGTGAAAGAGAGGAAGCAGGATTCTCAGAACAGGTGAATATTTTAGAGAGAGGGCCTCTGTGAGTTTTGCCCCAGAGAGGACATGTGTGGAGACTCTACTGGTTTTCATACCTTGATGCAGAGTGCTACAGGGGTCCAGTGGGTAGCAGAAAGGGTTGATGCTACATTTCTTAAGATGGAGAAGAAGGGTCACACACACACATACACACACACACCCAAAAAAAAAAAAAAAAAAAAAGGAAATCTCCAGGCTGAAACATCAGCAGAAGCAAGGTTGAGAAATCTAGTATTATAAGGAAGAGATGGAGAGAAGCAAAGGGAAATGGAAGAAAGGAAGGCTGGCAGAACGGATAAAGAGATAAAGAGAGGGTGCCGAAATGAAGGGCGGGAATTTAAGACATCCACAGAAACAATTTGCTATCACGGCAGTTGGCTATATGCAAAAACAGATCATTTATTCCCACAAGTAACCCAAAGCGAGACCTTTTTATCTCCATTTAACTGCAAGAAGTGTAATACCTTGTTGCAAGGACTGATGCCCAAACTCCAATCCTTTGGCCACCTGATGTGGAGAACTGACTCATTGGAAGAGACCCTGATGCTGGGAAAGATTGAAGGCACGAGGAGAAGGGGACGACAGAGGATGAGATGGTTGGATGCCATCACCCACTCAATGGACATGAGTCTGAGCAAGCTCCAGGAGCTGGTGATGGACAGGGAGGCCTGGCGTGCTGCGGTCCACGGGGTCGCAGAGTTGGTCACGACTGAGCAACTGAACTGAACTGAACTGAGATCAATGATTTGCCCCAAACCCTGCAGGTTCAAAGTGTTTACTTCCTGGGGACCTTCTATTTACATGAAGTCAAGAAAGAGCGACTTCTCTAGTGGTCCAGAGATGAGGAATCTGTTTTCCAAAGCAGGGGGAGCTGGTTCATCACTTGATTGGCAAACCAAGAACCCACATACCACGGGGTAGCTAAGGCCTCCTTTTACAAATAGAGAGAAGCTGGCATGTGGCAACAAAGATTCCAGATACCGCAATCAAGACCCAACACAGCCAGATAAATACATCTATTTTTAAAGCATTCAAGTCGATGACTTGACATATTCGCTACTGTAAGACCCCTTCTTAAGTCACCTGTCCTAGATCCCAGAAAACAGAACCCTCACAAGAGGAATACACGTTTTCATGCACTGCTAAGTCGCTTCAGTCGTGTCTGACTCTTTGTGACCCCACGGACTGCAACACACCAGGCTCCTCTGTCCATGTGATTCTTCAGGCAAGAATCCTGGAGTGGGTTGCCATTTCCTCCTCCAATACACTTTCATACATGAATGCAAAAACCTGGTTTCTAAAAAAGTGCCCTTCCCTTACAGGATACGAAAACAAGTTCTGTTAACGGCTGAGTAGCTGCCTCACGCGGAGAAGGCAATGGCAACCCACTCCAGTACTCTTGCCTGGAAAATCCCATGGACAGAGGAGCCTGGTAGGCTGCCATCTGTGGGGTCGCACAGAGTTGGACACGACTGAAGCAACTTAGCAGCAGCAGCTGCCTCAAGAACTTAGGCACTGTGGAAAATCAGTAATCGGTACGGGATGGGTTTCAGGCAGACACGCCAAAAACGGAATTACCCTCTTAATGCTATTTGTTCTTCTCATCCTCCTATTTAAGATTAGGACCCATCATTACAACATGGAGCTCTATTCCTGCCAACTGTTTAATACCGTGAAATCCCTTTTCATGAAACCTATTCTCTCATGGATCTGTGTTACAGAGTAAGAGATAGTCCAATTATCTCAGGGGGTTTAAAAAAAAAACATTACTGGCTCATGAACGAAGAGCGTATGACAGTTTTGACAGCTGGCTAAGGTCAGATTGTTATTCCTTTCTTCCATCCTCCGAGCCTTGCTTATTCCCACACTTCCATCCCTTCCTCCCTTCTTCCAGCTTTTCTTCCCTCTCTATTTCTTTCTCTTTATCTCTTGATCAGGAGAAACTTTCTGAAATGGAAAGCTTCCCCTTACATCATCGGTAGCTAAAACATGACACACAATACTCGGATAGAACCTCCCTCTCTAGAACAATCCCGTCTGGGTCAGACATGCTTTGGGGGCTTACCAGGTAGGGCAGGGTTAAAGAATCCACCTGCCAATGCCAGAGACCCAGGGGAAGCAGGGTCGGGAAGATCCCTGGGTCAGGAAGATTCCCCGGAGGAGGAAGCGGCAACCCACTCCCGTGTTCTTGCCTGGAGAATCCCAGGGTCAGAGGAGCCCGGATGGGGGTCACAGAGACTCAGGCACAACTGAGTGTGTACACACACACCAACATTCGATCCCAAAGTACTAGGGATGAAGCAGAACATCTTCTCAGTGAAGAGATCTGAAAATCACTGCCGAATTCCAGACACCTTTATCTCAAAGCTGTAGGAACCCATGGCCGTGTCCACCAGCCCTAAAATTAGAGCAACCATATGCCTGGCTTTGTTTGGGATGGAGGTGTTTCCTCAGTCAGGGGCTCTCGGTGCTACAGAAGGGAAACGTTAGCCGCGCAGTCGTGCCCAACTCTCTGCAACTCCATGGACTGCAGCCCCCCCAGGCCCTTCTATCCATGGGATTCTCCAGTCAAGAATACAGGAGTGGGTTGCCAGTTCCTTCTTCACAGGGATCTTCCCAACCCAGGAATCGAACCCGGATCTCCTGCACTACAGGAAAATTCTTTACCTTCTGAGCTAGGAGAGAAGCCTGGAGATGGAAAAGTTCTTAACACAAACCACCAAGAGTAGGTCACCATCCTGGAGATTAACATCTCGGGCGGGGAGGGGATGGCACAGAATATATGCCGTGCATCTCAAATATGCCTGAGAACGGGTCAAGCGAACATTCTCAAAGTATGCAAGTGTTAGTCGCTCAGTCGTGTGCGACTCTTGGTGACCCCGTGAACTGTAGCCCACCAGGCTCCTCCGTCCATGGGATTCTCCAGGCAAGAATACTGGAGGGGGTTGCCATTTCCTTCTCCAGGGGATCTTCCCGACCCAGGGATCGAACCCAGGTCTCCTGCATTAAAGACAGATTCTTTACCATCTGAGCCACCAGGGAAGCCCGTTTACAAAGAAGATCACAGAGTGATGAATTCAGGATATAAATTCAGTCATTTCTCTTTCTGGTCAGGGGACTTGAACACATAAATTTGGCAAGAGAGGTATCAACAGATAGTCTCACAGTGAAAAGGGGAATCAGTACAGACTCTATGGAAAGAAATCAGGCCATATCTACACAAATTTAAAAGGTCATGCCAAGATTAGGACTTTCCCACAAAATTGTTGTTGTGCAATTGCTAAATTGTGTCCAACTCTTTGCAACTGCACGGACTACAGCATAACAGCTCTATTCTTAACTGTATCCCAGAGCTCGCTCAAACTCATGTCCACTGAATCAGTGATGCCATCCAACCATCTCATCCTCTGGCGTCCCCTTCTCCTCCTGCCCTCAATCTTTCCCAGCATCAGGGTCTTGTCCAATGAGTCAGCTCTTCGCATCAGGCAGCCCAAGTATTGGAGCTTGACCTTCAGTTATCAATGCTTCCAATGAATATTCAGGTAAAGGAAGTCAAAGATTGACTGGTTGGATCTCCTTGCAGTCCAAAGGACTCACTCTCAAGAGTCTTCTCCAACACGACCGTTCAAAAGCATCAATTCTTTGGTGCTCAGCCCTCTTCATGGACCACCTCTCACATCCATACATGATTACTGGAAAAATTATAGCTTTGACTCTTACCTAAGCTTTGACTATTAACTAAGTGGAGAATACTCATAAAATACGACTGAGTGCCCAAAGAAGATGACACTGTCCTATATCTTCCAGCCCAGACAGAAGTGAAGCTTCCCGGACAAATTCGGATTCTGGAGGACACGTTTGGGATTCTGCTATTGAAAACTCATCCTGCTGACCATTTGGAGAGGGAGGAGGTCAAGGAGCCACAAATCTAACCGAAAACAAGCCCATCCATCAAACTCCCTCACATTTCTCTCTTGTGTTGTCATGGTCCATTAACAGCGGTGTTTCCTGACTCTTGCAGCCCCACTGCCGGCGATTCAGGGCCAGCCTCGCCCACGGATTAGCGACCACCCAGGAGTGGGAAGGCATAAACAATAATCTCATTATCTGAAATCACTCACATCAACAGTGTACTCTGGCGTGCAGCCTGGTTCACTGTACAACCTTTACAGTGTCATGCTCAGAATTAATCTTTAGAATATGCATTTTTAAAAAATATATTAAGGCTGTAAGGTATTCCCCAATGCAAGGACTGCATGAACAACGCAAATGAAATTCTGTTTTGCAAGGGAAAACGACTGTGTCCCGAGACGCCCAAAATGCCTCTCCTAGAAGAATGGACAGGGTAAGCCATTATGCGAGGAATTCAAGGTCACAGATGTTAATCTGCTGAGAGCCTCTGGCTGTTTGACATTAAGATCTCATGAGCAGAAGCAAGCACATACAATCATGAGTGCGGCTTGCTACGAGAAAGAAAATGTTTCAGAAATGTTTGGCTAAAATCAACCATTTCAACCACAGCAAAAGGAGGTCTGCAAATCAAGTCATAAATAAAAATAAGCAGTGAAACTATCTTAATAGATTGAAGGAAGGAGAAGGGGACAACAGAGACTGAGATGGTTGGAGGGCATCACTGACTCAATGGACATGACTTTGAGCAATTTTCGGGAGCTGGTGATGGACACGGAGGCCTGGTGTGCTGCACTCCATGGGGTCGAAAAGACTCAGACACAAATGAGCGACTGAACTGAACTGATCCTAATAGCTATTTAAATACATCTCAAGAGTGCTTTACTTATCCTCATGCAACTAGATTCCTGTAAAGGATGGAAAGACTCTGTCTAATCACTGGGATCTGAGGTGTGGGTGGACTAACTAGACCTCACATGAGTCACTCAACTCACACGTGGTTGGCTCATCTATTGGAGAAAGAAATGGTAACCCACTGCAGTAGTCTTGCCTGGAGAATCCCATGGACGGAGGAGCCCGGTGGGCTAGAGTCCACGGGGTCGCAAAGAGTTCGGACACGACTGAGCAACTGCACTAAGGCTATCCATGGGGCTTCCCTGGTGCTCAGTGGCAAAGAATCTGGCTGCCAGTGCAGAAGATGAGGGTTTGATCTCTGGGACAGGAAGATCCTCTGGAGAAGCAAATGCTTCCCCTCCACTATTCCTGCCTGGGAGATCCCATGGACAGAGGAGCCTGGTGGGCTACAGTCCAGGGGGTGGCAAAGAGTCAGACATGACTCAGCAAGGAAACAACTGCAATAATGCTATCCTTCTGACTTGAAGTGAATAATTCCATCAAAACATTTACGTGGCAGTTTGGACATTGAAGAGTCCTACAAAAATGTGACAAAACAAGAACAAAATTATGAAAATGCTGATTTCAAAGACACTTGCTCTTTTATTCTATTCAGTTCCGTTCAGTTCAGGCGCTCAGTCGTGTCTGACTCTTTGCAACCCGAAGGACTGCAGCACACCAGGCTTCCGTGTCCATCACCAACTCTTGGAGTTTACTCAAAATGACGCCATCTTTTAGTCTGTGAAGCTGTGTACAATAGGACCTTCAAAAATGATTGCAGTTGGTTGAGCCAAAAAAATAAATAAATAAACAAACTACTTCCTAGTTAAAATATGGCAGACGCTTGATCCATTACATAAGCAATAAGAAAAGTCAGCACAGATTTGAAGATGTAGTTTCTTCCTTCAAGAAAGGGTGATTGTGAAAAAGACAACCTGAGACCAGCAGAAAATATTTGCAGACGATACAGCTGACAAAGGCTTAATTCCCAAAATATAAAAACAGCTCATGCAGCTCTATATTTAGAAAACAAACAACTCATTCGAAAAATGAGCAGAAGACCTACAGAGACGTTTCTCCAAGGACACATACAGATGGCCCACGGGCAAAGGAAAAGACGTCCAGTACTACTTGTTGTTACAGAAACGGACATCAAAACTACAGTGAGGCCTCACCCTTCACTGGTCAGAATGGTCGTCATCAAAAAGTCTACAGAGGACGACAGGTGCAGAAGGCAGGGAGAGAAAGGAACCCTGGAACGCTGCAGGTGAGAAGGGAAAGTGGTACAACCACTATGGGAAACAGCATGGAGGTTTCTTAAAACAATGAAAATAGAGCTGCCATACCATCCCACAAGCCCACTCATGTGCGTGCATTCCAACAAGACTGTAATCCAGAAAGATGTGTGCACACCCGTGCTGACTGCAGCCCTAGCCACAAGAGTCAAGACACGGAAGCAAGCGAAATATCCAACCACAGAGAAATAGATAAAGAAGATGTGAAACACACACACACACACACAGGAATATCATGAAGTCATAAGAAAATGAAATAATGCCACTTGCAGCAAGACAGATGGACCTAGGGATATCACACTAAGGGAAGTCAGATATAGAAAGACAAATACCATACAATATGACTTGTATGAGGAATCTGCAAAGTGACACAAGTGAATTTTACTTACAAAAGAGAAAAACACTCCTGAATATAAGAAAAAAAAAAAACTTAATGGTTACTAAAGGGGAAAGGGAAGTAGAGGGATAAATTAGGAATTTGGGATTAATAAGTTCACACAATTATGTATAAAAAATAAACAACAAAGAACTATTGTACAGCATAGGGAACTCTGTTCAATATCCCATGATAAACTATAGTGGAAAAGAATATTAAAAAAAAAAGAATATATGTGTACATACGTGTATATGTGTGTAACAGTCACTTTGCTATATACTTGAAAGTAACACAACATTATAAAGGAACTCTACTTGAACGAAACATGTTTCTTATGAAATCACTAGTTTAAATGCAGAAGAAAAGAATATCAAGGGTTAAGGAAGAGCCAGGTGGGGAGACAAAAAGAAAGAAGTCAATTAAAAACCGTGAAAAGAATGGTCTAGCAAAGTACAGAAATCATACAACATATAAAAAGAAAAAATCTATACAAATGGATGTATAGTGAATTTGGCCCTTTGCTATGAAAATGGAAAACAGATTTATATGACAGGTTTCAAAAAGGACTATTAAATATTAAATAGGTAATCATTAAGCAGGTATTAATATTTCAGAAGAGAAATTCAGTAATAACATTCATATACTGGCTTTTCAAATTTTATATCATTTTCAGATATTATAATAAAAGTTAAGATTTTTAATTTTAAAAGTATTATTAATTTTATTTTCATCAGCAGGAAAAATGATAA
>SJYQ01000994.1:966843-977893 GCA_006410935.1 Redunca redunca
ATATATACACACCCATATATATATAGATATATAGATACACACCCATGTATATATATACACACACACCCATATATATATAGATACACACCCATATATATATATATACACACACACACCCATATATATATAGATACACACCCATATATATATATATATACACACACACACACACACACATACGCCTCAGTTCAGTTCAGTCGCTCAGGCGTGTCCAACTCTTTGCGACCCCATGAACCGCAGCACGCCAGGCCTCCCTGTCCATCACCAACTCTCGGAGTTCACTCAGACTCATGTCCATCGAGTCCGTGATGCTATCCAGCCATCTCATCACATACTCCTACTCACTTTAAAATCTACCCAGGGAGGAGGGTGGACTGGGAATTTGGGCTTCAGTCCAGTTCAGTTCAGTCGCTCAGTCGTGTCCGACTCTTGCGACCCCATGAATCCCAGCACGCCAGGCCTCCCTGTCCATCACCATCTCCTGGAGTTCACTCAGACTCACGTCCATTGAGTCAGTGATGCCATCCAGCCATCTCATCCTCTGTCATCCCCTTCTCCTCCTGCCCCCAATCCCTGCCAGCATCAGAGTCTTTTCCAATGAGTCAACTCTTCGCATGAGGTGGCCAAAGTACTGGAGCTTCAGCTTTAGCATCATTCCTTCCAAAGAAATCCCAGGGCTCATCTCCTTCAGAATGGACTGGTTGGCTCTCCTTGCAGTCCAAGGGACTCTCAAGAGTCTTCTCCAACACCACAGTTCCAAAGCATCAATTCTTCGGCGCTCAGCCTTCTTCACAGTCCAACTCTCACATCCATGCATGACCACAGGAAAAACCATAGCCTTGACCAGACGGACCTTAGTTGGCAAAGTAATGTCTCTGCTTTTCAATATGCTATCTAGGTTGGTCATAACTTTTCTTCCAAGGAGTAAGCGTCTTTTAATTTCATGGCTGCAGTCACCATCTGCAGTGATTTTGGAGCCCTAAAAAATAAAGTCTGACACTGTTTCTACTGTTTCCCCATCTATTTCCCATGAAATTTGGGGTTAGCAGATATAAACTCCTACATATAGGACAGATGAACCGCAAGGTCCTACTGTAGACCACAGGGAACTCGATTCACTATCCTCTGATAAACCAGTCTGAGAAGAACACGAAAACCATGGATGTATACCTGAGTCAGGAAGCCATACAGGAGGAATTAAGAGAACAGTGTCAATCAATCATGGGCTTCCCGCATAGCTCAGTCCATACAGCACAGTAAATCAGCTGCACTTCAATACGGTAAATATTTTTAACGTGAATGCATGATACGTCAGGGTTTTTATTTCAACAGGTTGCCCAATTTTATTTTTAAACATCGACACGTCCCCGTTCAGCACTACAGGGAAATCCACACCATATTCACAGTATGTGAAGCCTTAGGATGCGACTAACCAAACCATGACGTTGGCATATTACACTTATTTCAAAATTCGGTGCCTACGGCAAACAACAGCTGCAGACGACATGTGTCTGAGGGGTGCGGAAGAGTGTGTGTGGTGTGACTGTGGGTGAGGGATGCCTTTATGAGCGAGGGGAATGGGTGGATGAACGTGGGGTGTGTGTATGTATATGGTATGTGTATTTGTGAGTGAGTGCTGTGTGTATATATATACACACACACATACATTTGTGTGTGTGTATATGTGTGTGTGTGTATACACTCTTGAAACTGAAAAAGTCAAAGTCACTCAGTTGTGTCACTCTTTTTGACCCTATGGTCTACAGAGTCCCTGGGATTCTCCAGGCCAGAATACTGGAGTAGGTAGCCGTTCCCTTCTCCAGGGGATCTTCCTAATTCAGGGATCGAACCCAGGTCTCCGGCATTGCAGGCGGATTCTTTCCCAGCTGAGCCACCGGGGAAGCCCAAGAATCCTGGAGTGGGTAGCCTACGCCCTCTCCAGCAGATCTTCCCCAAGCCAGGAATCAACCTGGGGTCTCCAGCATCGCAGGCGGATTCCTTACCGAGTGAGCCACCAGGGAAGACCCATATACACTCTGACTCACTTTAAAATCTACACAAGAAGACGGGAGCCGTGGACTGTCAAGACAAGCCAACTATTGCGTAGGATGGACCAACAAGGACCTGCTGCACACCACTGGAAACTGTACTTCACACACTGGGATAAAATATAATGGAAACGGACAGAAAAGAAGAAAATCCATGTATGTATAATCGAATCGCCTGGCTGAAAAGCAGAAATTAACAACACTGTAAATCCACTGCACTTCAATAAAACGAATTAATGGGAAAATCGATTCAGTGTTGTTCGGAAACTACATAGATCTCCACTTTAGATTTCAAAATTGCTCGCGTTGACTGTAAAAGTCACCTCTTGAGCCAGCTGCCGTGACTGCTCATTTACTTCCCACTTATTCTTAAGCAGCTCGAACGCATTCTTGGAACGGCAAGTACTGACCCGTTTCTACAAATACGCATTTCTCGAAAGAAAACCTTATATGTCATGATATATGTTTATGCACGGCTGAGTCGCTCTGCTGTGCACCTGAAACTATCATAAGATGGTTAATTGGCTGCACGCCGACGGAAAATAAAAAGTGAAAAGAAAAAAACACGCGTTAAATGTAAAAAAAAAAATGAAAGTAAAGCTATTGCAGAGCGGTTAAAGCTGTTACTGTCTTTCTCATCCTCACTGAGGGCTTCACACAGTATTGCATATGCAGAAATACATATGTAACGTATTTCTGTAAGCCAGCTTTGTGAGCAGTCATGTCCAACTCCAGTGACCCCAGGGACTGCAGCCCGCCAGGCTCCGCTGTCCACGGGGTTCTCCCAGCAAGACTGCTGGAGCGGGTGGCCGTCCCCTCCTCCACGTACCTACCTTTACAGGTTGCGCCATCTCTAACTACACATGCACCCCTAACTTAGTCTAGAGGATCATATCTGAGGGTGTTCCTATCTTGCGTGCTTCCTTCCTCGTCTTCTCTGACTTGCAACCTGAAGGCCTTTCTGAGGAAAAAAAAAATAATAATAATAATACCCATAGGAAGGCCTCCAGGACCTAGTTTTGCTCTGGGAGTGCTTACGTGATGAAAGAAGGGTTAGGACAAGTAGAGAGAAATCGTGCATTAATACAGGATGATGGAAGACAGACAACCTGGATAGACCCAGAGTTCCCGTCTCCCCTCTATGTATTTCTGGGGGACACGCACTGTTGTTGGGAACTAGACACATGTGGGGTTCCCTGATGGCTCAGTGGGTGAAGAGTCTGCCCGCAATGCAGGAGACGCAGGAGACCTGGGTTCTATCCCCTGGAGGAGGAAATGGCAACCCACTCTAGTATTCTGGCCTGGAGAACCCCATGGGCAGAGGAGCCTGGTGGACTACAGTCCATGGGGCTGCAAAGAGTCGGACAGGACTGAACGACTCAGCACACAGGGGGACACTTGTGAGCCACATGCACGGTGGGTGAGGTGCAAGTAACAATTTGTATCATGAAGATGGAGGTGAGCAAGAAGAACCTCAGGCATCGATCCAAACAGAACTGGCAGATCTAGGGCAGGAATGGAGAAGAATTGTTCAGTCGCTCAGTTGTGTCTGACTCTGTGACCCCCATGGACTGTAGCACGCCAGGCCTCCCTGTCCATCACCATCTCCCGGAGCTTGCTTGAACTTATGTCCATCGAGTGGGCGATGCCATCCAACCATCTCGTCCTCTGCCGTCCCCTTCAAGGTAGGGATGGAAGCACAATTGCTACATATCTGTCCTGCTTGAGCTGGAAGAATAATGTGTGTGGGGGGCGGGGTTGGGGGGAGTGGAAATCAGATTAGCAAAAGCAAATCGCTTGAGAGCATTTAATCAATGTTATTTTACAAATGTCTGCAAGTGTCTGTCTCGGTTTTTTAGGACCTTAACTCGCAGCCTAGTATGTGTGTGTATGTATTCACAGAAAACTTGGAATACGGAATAAAATGCTCAAACTGGGTGTGAAAAGGGAGTCAAAGCGTGAACCAAAAGAGAGTGCCTTCCAAGAGTCTTGCATTCAGACTGTGTATGAGCAAGTCTAAAGCAGATGAAGTGGGCCCTTCCCTGGGATGCAGTGGCTAAGACTCTGGGCTCCTATGTACGGGGCACAAGCTTGACTCCCGGTCAGGGAAGTCAGATCTCGCACGCTTCGAAGTACAGTCGAGAGATTAAAGACAAATAAGTACCAAAAGGACCGAAAACTCCTCTATACTCCCCTTCTTCACCCCCGCTCTAAAATTCCTGGCATCCACGGGTCTGTTTACTGTCATCGTAGTTTTTTGCCTTTTTGAGGCTGGCTTTTTCACACTCAGTCGTACGCATTTAAGCTTCCTCCATGTCTGTGCATGGCTTGACAGCACATTTCTCTTGAGCAAAGAGTCACATCCCACTGGGTGGATGGACCACTCTTTATCCATTCACTTACAGAGGGCCATTCCTGATTGCTCCCAAGTTGCTTTTCTTGTTGATGTTTTAATTAATTTATTTTTTAAGTGAAGGATAATTGCGTTACGGATTTTTCTTGGTTTCTTTCAAACCTCAACATGAATCAGCCATAGGTACGCATATATCCCCTCCCTCTTGAACCTCCCTCCCACCTCCCTGCCCCATCCCACCCCTCTAGGTTGACACAGNCTCCCACCTCCCTGCCCAATCCCACCCCTCTAGGTTGACACAGAGCCCCTGTTTGAGTTTCCTGAGACATACAGCAAATTCCCATGGGTTCTTTATTTTACATATGGTGATGGAAGTTTCCATGTTACTCTGTCCATACATCTCACGCTCTTCTCCCCTCTCCCCATGCCCATAAGTCTATTCTCTATGTCTGTTTCTCCACTGTTGGCCTGTAAATAAACTCTTCAGCATCATTTTTCTAGATTCCAAATGCATGCGTTCAGTTCAGTTCAGTTCAGCTGCTCAGTCGTGTCCAACTCTTTGCAACCCCATGAATCACAGCATGCCAGGCCTCCCGTGAGAATACGCTATTTATCTTTCTCTGACTTTATTTGGCATGATACGCTCTAGGTCCATCCACCTATTAGAACTGACTCAAAGACGTCCCTTTTGATGGCTGAGTAATATTCCATTGTGTACATGTACCACAACGTCTTTATCCATTCATCTGTCGATGGACATCTAGGGTGCTTCCACGTTCTAGCTATAGTAAACAGTGCTGCAATGAACAATGGGAGACATGTGTCTTTTCCAGTTTTGGATTCCTCAGGGCATATGCCTAGGAGTGGGATTGCTGCCGCACAGGGTGGTTTTATTCTCCGTTCCTCCCAAGTTTTAGCAGGTTATGAATGAAAGCAGTGATAAGCATTGGTGGGGTGGGTTTACATGTGGACCCAAGTGTTCAATTTATCTGCAAAAACTCTGACTGCTGAATCCTCTTACTTTTTTTTTTTTTAATTTGTATTGGAGTATAGTTGCTTTACAAAGCGGTGATGGTTTCTGCCGTCCAGCAATGTGCCTCAGCGGTAGGTGTACAAGTATCCCCTCTTTATTGTACTCTGTTCCCCTGCAGGTCACCGGACAGCACTGAGTAAAGTTCCCTGTGCTGTTAGGCAGTTTAAATTAGCCGTCTGTTTACACATAGTATCGTAGTGTACATGTCAATCCCAACCTCTCAACTCATCCCACCCGCCTTAAACCCTTTGTCTCCATACCTACATTTCCTACATCAGGGTCTCTATGTCTGCCTTCCGAATGGGTCCATCTGGGACCATTTTTCTAGATCTCACGTATATGTGTAAATACAGGCTATTTTTTCTCTGACTTAACTAGTCTGTGCCATTTTGTCTTGGATGTGTCTTTTGTAAAAATCACAAAGCTTGGCTTCTTTAAAAGGCACTCTGTGGAGAGACACGTGATGTACCACACGGAGCAAAATATTAATTGTAGGATCTAGGTAGTAGCTATATGAATGTAAAGTCAGAGAATTCTTTGGTTTTCTCTAGTTATGTTTTCAAAGCTTCCTAACAAATATTGGGGGAGAAGTGAAAAAAAAATAACAAAAATAAATAAATTTGAAAAACAGACTAAGGGGTTGGATGTGAACAAATGCTCAGTTCAGTTCAGTTCAGTCACTCAGTCGTGTCCGACTCTTTGCGACCCCATGGGCAAAGCACATTAGGCCTCCCTGTCCATCACCAACTCCCAGAGTTTACCCAAATTCATGTCCATCAAGTCAGTGATGCCATCCAACCATCTCACCCTCTGTCGTCCCCTTCTTCTCCTGCCCTCAATCTCTCCCAGCATCAGGGTGTTTCCCAATGAGTCAGCTCTTCCCATGAGGTGGCCACAGGACTGGAGTTTCAGCTTCAGCATCAGTCCTTCCAATGAACACCCAGGACTCATTTCCTTTAGGATGGACTGGTTGGATCTCCTTGTAGTCCAAGGGAACTCTCAACAGTCTTCTGCAACAACACAGTTCAAAAGTATCAATTCTTCAACGCTCAGCTTTCTTTACGGTCCAATTCTCGCATCCATACATGACCACTGGAAAAACCAAAGCCTTGACTAGGGAGACCTTTGTTGACAAAGTAATGTCTCTGCTTTTTACTATGCTGTCTAGGTTGGTCATAACTTTCCTTCCAAGATGTAAGTGGGTTCAATAATTTTCCAGTGCTTAGAAAGTGTTGTCTGACATGTCTGATTAAGTAAAGTACTATTTTACTTCATTACTACGAATGGGGGACATTAGTATATTCCTCTGACGATCACAGAGTCTCAGAATCATCCCTTGGAAATCCACCCCATGAAGAAGCGAGAGCTTCATCTACACACTGACTTCCCTGGTGGTTCAGTGGCTAAGCCTCTGTGCTCCATACACAGAGGGCCTGGGTTCAATCCATGGGCAGGGAACGAGATTCCACAGGTCACAACTCAGGAGCCCACAAGTTACAGCTAAGAGCAGGTGCAGTCCAAAAAAAATTAAGCAACTCACACGGCGACGCATCATCCAACTCCTTTCTCTACAAAGAAATGTGGTCTTGCGTGTCATCCAGTCTCTAAGTCATGTCCATCTCTCTGATCCATGCACTGCATCGCACCAGGCTTTCCTGTCCATCCCCAGCTCCCGGAGTTTGCTCAAACTTATGCCCATCGAGGTGGGGATGCCACCCAACCATCTCATCCTCTGACGTCCCCATCTTTGGTCTTCGATCTTCCCTAGCATCAGGGTCTTTTCCAATGAGTCAGCTCATGTAATGGGTACCACGCATATTTTTCAACTTGTAGCATCTTCTCTAGGTACCACCCATATGTCAGTCTTCAGAGGCAAGGGACAGAGACAAATTACCTGCCATCATATGGAAAACGCTGAATATGACTTCTTGCCACAGACACTGCCTAACATCCGGGCTACACTGCCTTTCTGTGCACATCTGATACCAACTTGACCCCCGAGAACCAAGACTCTGAATAACATCTTTGGTATGTTGGGTCCACCGAAGGGGATCTGAAAACACTTGACAAGGAAGATGCTTCGTGGAAAGGGAGGGGATTTAGAATTTTTGCACGTTTTTAAATTATTTCTTAGCTCTTGTGTTTTCTCACTTTATTTTTTGTCTTATATCGGAGTACAGTTGACTTGGGCTTCCCTGGTGGCTCATGGTAAAGAATTCGCCTGCTAATGTAGGATGCTGCTGCTGCTGCTGCTGCTAAGTCGCTTCAGTCGTGTCTGACTCTGTGTGATCCCATAGACAGCAGCCCACTAGGCTCCTCTGTCCCTGGGATTCTCCAGGCAAGAACACTGGAGTGGGTTGCCATTTCCTTCTCCAATGCATGAAAGTGAAAAGTGAAAGTGAAGTCGCTCAGTCATGCCCGACTCTTAGCGACCCCATGGACTGCAGCCCACCAGGCTCTGGGTCAGAAGATCCCCTGGAGAAAGAAGTGGCAACCCTCTCCAGTATTCCTGCCTGGACAATCCCGTGGACAGAGGAGCCTCGTAAACTACAGTCCACAGGGTCACAAGGAGTTGCACACGACTTAGCACACACAGAATTTAAACAATCTTCCATTCAATTTAAAACAACAGAGAGAAAATAAGGTTTAAAAAAGAGAGAGAGGAAACATAATGTTTAGCTGGAGAAATCCCTTTCCCGTAGCATTGAACGCATTGACTACAGAGTTCAATGCTTAGCTGGAGAAATCCCTTTCCCGTAGCATTCAACGCACTGACTACAGAGTTCAATGTGTGGGTTTTCACAGCCTCCCTTCTTATCTTTCAGGTTTTGCCATAATGCGCTTCCTCCAGGAAACCCTCCAGGCTGTGTCCAAGACCAACTCAGATGTGGTTTCTAGCTGTTTCCAAATGTGTCATTTGTCTTAAAAGCAGCACAAGAGGAACTGCGGGTTTTTTTTTTTTAAGTATTTATTTATTGTTTCTCTTCCCTTCTATCAAGAACTTAACGCCCTACACATCACACTGACAAAAAACCTTCTGAAATCAAGTAACACCTGGCTGGACACTGTACATGCGGCTTTAAGCATGGAATCACATCAAACAGGGGTCCCCGATTTCCATGCCGTTGACTGGCACTTCCAGTCAGACTCAGAGCAGCATAAAGTGCCGGATAAATGAAACGTGCTCGAGTCATCAGGAAACTACCACCGACCCCTCGTTCTTGGAAACGTTATCGTCCACAAAAACGGTCGCTGGGGCCAAAAAGCCTGGGGTCTGCTGACGTAAGAGACAAGAGTGATGTACCGGTGAAGTCAGTACAGGGCAAGAAAGACGTACACAAGGATGGGGTGAAACAGGAGGACAGGACCCAACTCTCACTATTCTGGGACCTATCGACACGCTGGCCTGTATTCGTTGACTCCCTAAGGCTAAGGAACAAAAACCGTTCATTATAATGAACATGTAAGGTATAATCGTGCAGGTTATCGATTGGTGGATGCGTTCTTCTTTTAAATCTCCTGATCTCTAACCTTTGGACACGTGAATCATAAACTCAGAGTTTCCATGGCAGCTAATAGCAGACATATGTTTACCATACGTGCATTTCGGGTTTATTCTCTGAGCAGTCTGGGTGAAAAAAAAGAAAAAAAAAAAAAAAGCAACAAAAACCCCCAAGAAAGTAAAAAAAAAAAATGAGAATGTGCAAATACCATGGCTGAATCTACCATCTATTTCTCTTTTGAGAGGAATGCTTTCTCTTGGGACTGCAAACCCTTCACGAACCCACTGGTAACAGGTTCCGTAATTAGAGCAATGAAACCAGAAATGGAGAGGTTTCAGAAATAAGCCAGGCAAGAATCCAGCATGCCCTAACGGGTACCTGCGTCCTGGAGCTCCAAGGTCAAGAAGCAGAGAACTGTTCTGAAGCAGCAAAGGAACACTGAAAGCTTTCACTCAACTGGAGGAAGGGTAGATATCCACACTCGCATCTGTCAAGCCACACCAGGAATAGCACACCCCCAGTGAACAGACCAAGAGGCACTGAGGAGTTATAGCAATGTCTCTATTAGCAAAGAGGCGGCAGAGGATGAGATGGTTAGATAGCATCACTGACTCAAGGCAAATGAGTTTTAGCAAACTCCGGGACACAGTGAAAGACAGGGAAGCCTGGCATGCTGCAGTCCATGGGGTTGCAAAGAGTCAGATGACTGAGTGGCTGAACAACAAGAAAATATCAAAGCATCGGAGAAGAGTGTCTACTTTAATGCCGGGGTTTTACAGAGGCAAGAAGAGACACAGGTACCAGGCTCACTGGGAACAGCACATTTGGGCACAGATCCCCTGGAGGAGGCCATGGCAACCCACTCCAGTATTCCTGCCTGAAGAATCCCGTGGACAGAGGAGCCTGGAGGGCTGCAGTCCACGGGGTCTCACCGAGTTGGAGACGACTGCCCTGGCTTTGCAGGCATGCACACTTCTATAAAATAAAGAGGAAAAAAACCACACATGACCTTGGAGGTGCTTGTGAGATCCACCCAAGAGAAATGGAATTCATTTCCTTGGCAAGCCTGCATTCAGTTACTGAGGACTCTAGCATGCTTAGTTAAAATCAAAATACATAATACATATTATAAAGCCAAAATATATAATATATATTATAAAGTCAAATACATGACATATTATGTATATATATATACCTGATAGATATATGTTGCAATTGTACATTATTTCCTAAAACCAGTTGTGGAAAAATACACAATATTGGATTCTAAACCAAAGATTAAAGTATCTACGGACTCCATATTGGCACAAGTAAATGACTGAATAAATAAACAGGGGAAGACGGACAAATCTCTCATGCAAAAAACCTTCAAATGTTGTAGATGAAGAACAGAAAGAGAGCAGTGAGTCCCGATCCTGAAGCCAGCAACACATAGTACAGGCTTCTTTCAAAGAGGACGGTAGGCAAAGGGGTAAAGTCCCTCCGTGGTGGAGGGCCCTGGGAAGATGACCTTGCCCAGGCGATGAAGGTCACACCTCGGAACATGAGGGCACAGCCCTTTGGCCGCCACGTAAGCACATGGGCACGGCACCTCTGTGGGTCTCAGCTCCCGACCCACAACTCCAGTCTAAGCCACACAAACCCTGATGCAGGGACATTCCACACGATACCCGATCGGTCCTCCTCCAAAACCGTAAGGGTCCCAACAGACAAGCAAAGGAGGAGAGACGGTCACAGACAGGAGGTGCCCAGCAGCTTTAAGGAATAAAGGCATTACACCATGGGATCCTGGCTCAGACCCACACAAAGGATGAAGACTGAGGCAGCTTGGAAGCTGTGTGAACTGCACACAGACAGGTTCCTTATTTGTATCAGATGTACATTAGTCACAGAGGATGCTAACGACAAGGGAATCCAGGGTGGGATACGGACGACATGAGATTCCAAGGAGACTGGATGTCCCCTCCTACAATTTGTAAAGCGAAAACTAAACCAGGACTTTCCTGGCAGTCCAGTGGTTGGAACTTCCCCTTCCAGTACCGGGGGAGCAGGTTCGAGCCCTGGCTGGGAAGCTAAGAGGCCCCCCTGGCTTGTGGACAAAAAAAAAAAAAAA
>SJYQ01000994.1:977921-990957 GCA_006410935.1 Redunca redunca
ATTAAAAAAAAAAAAGAAAAAATTCTTTATATAAAAAAATAAAACTAGAGTTAAAATTACAGTCTAAAAGTAGTTTTTGATAATATTGTCTCAAGAATGTAAATCTTACATACTGTGTTCTCAAGGGAATAATCTGCATATGTATAAACCTGAAAGCCATTAAAATGTACATTTCAATTTATATAGAACATATTTCTTTCATACTTTAAACCTGAGAAAAGATAGCTAAAAATGCAAAGTAGTAGAAAAAGCTTTTAATGAAAAGAAATAAGCAGTTGATATTTTTTTAAGACTTACTAGTATTACAGAAAAAAAAGAAAGCCTGGAGTGATTTACAATTCAGTAAGTCCCAAATTCGGAAAGAATTTTTAAAAGTCCCATCTAGCATCATAACAAAGAACTGTCTCACTGGAAGAGACCCTGATGCTGGGAAAGATAAAGGGCGGGAGGAAAAGGGGACGACAGAGGATGAGATGGTTGGATGGCATCACCCACTCAACGGATATGAGTTTGAGCAAGCTCCGGGAGTTGGTGGTGGACAGGGAGGCCTAGGGTGCCGCGGTCCATGGGTCGCAAAGACTCAGACCTGACCGAGCGACTGAACTGAACAGAGGGTCATCACAGTCCTTTTGAAGGACCTGGCTCTGAGCAGGCTGCTGCTGCTGCTAAGTCGCTTCAGTCGTGTCGGACTCTAGATACTAAGGGTTAATTCAGGTTGGGACAACCTTCCTTCTCAAAAAGATACATATGATGCGATAAACAGATAGACTTGAACAGTCAGCTCATCTCTGAGCTACTGTAGATGTTCACAGAATTGAACTGCTTCTTTTAAACCGATGCATCTTAAATTAGTCTGCATTTTCATTTCCCCTGTGTTTCTTCTCCCCTGTCTCATAGCCACAGATTTAAAGCTTGAGAGACTTAAAACGGCTCTTGGCAAAGAGCGTGTGGGCAGGAATAGCCTTAGAAGGGTATTTGTCACTTTCATTTATTACACGTACCCTGGCGGCTCAGTAATAAAGAATCCGCCCGCAGTGCAGGAGAGCCAGGTTCGATCCCTGGGTGGGGAAGGCCCCCTGCGGGAGGGCCTGGCAACCCACTCCTGTATTCTTACCTGGGAAATCCCACGGACAGAGAAGCCTGACGGGCTACAGCCCAGGGGGTATGCAGAGCTGGGCATGACCGAGGGACCAACGCTTTCACGTTCACTTCCTGCGTCCACTGATGGGAACTGATGATTGAGACAGATGCCAACATTCAGCTCTTGCTTAAAAGCATCACCTGCACACATTCCCGTCTGGGTCACTACCGCATGGGAATACCTTTTAAGCTTCACAGTCTCCCATTTCCCCCTGACTAATGCCGTCAATGGTAAAACCAAGCTGAAGCGCTACTGTAATGGAAAGCTCTTAACAAGACTTGAAAGCGAAAGTCTCTCAGTCGGGTCTGATTCTTTGCAACCCCGTGGACTACAGAGTCCATGGGATTCTCCAGGCCAGAATACTAGAGTGGGTAGCCTTGCCCTTTTCCAGGGGATCTTCCCAATGCAGGGATCGAACCCAGGTCTCCCACGTTGCAGGTGGATTCTTGACCAGCTGAGCCACCAGGGAAGCCCAAGCAGGTGTAAAGTCTCTTCCCAAACAGCTGGCAAGGGCTTCCCAGGGGGCGATAGCAACCAAAGCATGAGATGGATCCAACCCAGGGTCAGGAAGATTCCCCTGGAGAAGGGCAGGACAACCCACTCCACTGTTCTTGCCTGGAAAATCCCATGACAGAGGAGCCTGGTGGGCTACAGTCCATGGGGTCGCACAGAGTCAGATAAGACGAGACAGCAAAAGCAACCCAACTGGCCAAAACACAACACACACCATCTCTCCCTGCAACATTTGATAAGCTTATCTACAGCCTTAAGTATAATCTTTTTCTCATTACTGACATTTCTTCCTTGTTACTGTAGTTATCAGAGTCAGAGAAATGAAACATCAAATCAGAGAACACTTTCCTTCACACAGTTCAGTTCAGTTCAGTCTCTCAGCCGTGTCCAACTCTTTGCGACCCCATGAATCGCAGCACGGCAGGCCTCCCTGTCCATCACCATCTCCCGGAGTTCACTCAGACTCACGTCCATCGAGTCCGTGATGCCATCCAGCCATCTCATCCTCTGTCATCCCCTTCTCCTCCTGCCCCCAATCCCTCCCAGCATCAGAGTCATTTCCAGAGAGTCAACTCTTCGCATGAGGTGGCCAAAGTACTGGAGTTTCAGCTTTAGCATCATTCCTTCCAAAGAAATCCCAGGGCTGATCTCCTTGAGAATGGACTGGTTGGATCTCCTTGCAGTCCAAGGGACCCTCAAGACTCTTCTCTGACACCACAGTCCTTCAAACAGGCAAATATTAAAATGAAGGTGCCCTGGTACAGTGGGCGGTGGTTACCACAGGTGTAAGACTTATCTGTGATTCTGTGAATCATTTCAACCTACAGGAAGTTCAGTAAACCTCCATGCCCATTTTCTAATGTCTGCTGAGATAGTTTCGTCACTTAAGTCATGTCTAAGTCTTGCGATCCCATGAACTGTAGCCCACTAGGCTCCTCTGTCCATGGCATTTCCCAGGCAAGAATACTGGAGCGGGTTGCCATTTCTTTTTAAACATCTACATTCTCAGAAAGCATTACTTTCACCTCGCAAATCGTCCAAACCCTGTGGAGGACCAGCGACAGGAAAGGTTCTCTCTTTCATTCAATCCAGAGAACCTATCCCTGACAGATATTGACACCAGTTGCCACGACCTCGATTCTTGCCATCAATAACCTAGTTTTAAAGATCAACCCATCTCCTTAAGTGGGTCTTCATCTCTAAGTGGCTTTTGGGAAGAGAGAGAGAGAGAAAAATTGATCCTGTGATGAAAGAGATGTGTTCTTTAACGAGGGAGTGGCCAAGAGAATCATTTAATAATTCAGATGAGGAATTCCAGAACACACTGATTGCTCAGAGGGGAGGGAGGGCTGGGAGGAGAAGAGATGAATTTTACATGATAGCCCAGCACGAAGCAGAACAAACTTGCATCACGTCTTGAGAATGTCGAAAAGCAAGTATTCTGTTATTCTACAACATCTGGAAAGTAAAATGAAGGTATATAATTGCACAGAAAGAGATTCCAGACTCAGTGGACAAACTGGCGGTTGCCACTGGGCAGAAGGGGAAAGATGCGGTAAGAAGTACAGACTGCTACGTGTAAAATCAGTGAGACACAAGGATGTATAATGCAACGCTGAAGAATCCATGCTTTCAAACGGTGGTGTTGGAGAAGAGTCTTGAGAGTCCCTTGAGTTGCAAGGAGATCCAACCAGTCCATCCTAAAGGAAATCAGTCCTGAATGTTCATTGGAAGGACTGATGCTGAAGCTGAAACTCCAGTCCTTTGGCCACCTGATTTGAACAGTTGACTCACTGAAAAGACCCTGATGCTGGGCAAGATTGAAGGTGGGAGGCAAAGGGGATGACAGAGGATGAGATGGTCGGATGGCATCATCGACTCGATGAACATGAGTTTGAGCCAACTCATGAATGACAGGGCAGCTTGGTGTGCTGCAGTCCATGGGGTGGCAAAGAGTCGGACTCAGCTGTGCAACTGAACAACATTATATGACATAGAGAATATGGCCAATATTTTATAACATTAAATCGAGTATAAACTACAAAATACCGAATCATTACATTATACATCTGAAACTCATATAACATTGTAACTCAACTATACTTCAATACAAAATAAGTACGTAAGTAACCAATCAGGCAGGAAGCTTCCTAGCCTTTCCCCTCCCCTACCTGCCTTGAGCCTGCCCACATTAGGCTGCAGATCCACCCTTCTGGAAGGCTCCCTCCAGCTCCTGCTGTCCCCCCTTGCCGAGCAGGACACAGACCTCTGTCCATCGCCTGTCGCGCCACAGTCTCATCAGCCCTGTCTACTAACGGTCTGTTCCACGCTCTCTGTGCCGGCCCCTGCACAGCCTTGCTCTCAGGGACAGATGTGAGAAAGCACACGCAACCAGAAGAATACTCCTCCAAAGGTCCCAGCAGCCCAGCCTCCTGCATCTCAACCAAGAGTCCCCGTCACCCCGAGCGTCTCAGGCACGCATGGAAAGGTCCCGTCTTTGTGAGCGCCCCACTCCCTGGGACCATCCAGCCCGCTGAACTCACTGACATCACGCTGCAGCTGTCTCTTTCATCCTGTATCTTTTATTTGTCCCTTTGGCTGGACCACACAGCACGTGGGATCTCAGCAGGCATGGAAGTCTCGGCCCCTGCAGAGAAAGTGCTGGACCATCACGCAGGGCTCCCATCCTGTATCTTCACCCCCTCTCTTCAGTTTACCCCACAAACCTGCTCTAACCTTCTGAACCTGGAAAAACCCTGCACTTTTCACACCCTTCCCGCCTCCCACCCGCAGTTACAGACGGCCCCACCCGTGTGCTGCTATTTACACAGCACAATTCCTTGAGCTGAGTCTATTCCCTTGGTTTTCTTGACTCTTTGGAGGCCTCTCCAGAGCAGCTTTAGCCCAGACAAAGCAAGGTCACTGTGACCTCCAAGCGACGGTCACAGTGGTCAGTCACCTGCGATCTCTGGATCATTACTCTCAACACCTGCGTTTAGCACAGTCAATTCCTAATTCTGTTTTGTCCCTGTGAAACACTGCGTACACTGCGTGCCTGCTGCAACACATCTCCTGTTTATAGTCTCCATCAAGAGCCACTGGCTGGCTCCTTGCAGCGTGGAGCCAGAGGTTTGAGCGTGGACACTGACAGCTTGCAGCGAACAGTGTTGGACTCGTGATCTCTAGAAGAAGATTTAGCTTCGGGACAAACCAGGTACCAGGCTTGACCACTCCAGAGCTTTTGTGTAGCAGAGATTTATTAAAGTTTAAAAAGGGACAGACAAAGCTTCTGACATCAACATCAGAAGAGGGACAGAGAGTACCCCCTTGCTAAGGAGCTATATACTTTTAAAATTGGTTATTACAAAATATGAAAAGAATGTCTCAAGGTTGAAAGATCTTACTAGAACCACTCCCACCATTTATATTTTAAGATGAGAGGATTAGAACTAAAAATAGAAAGATCTTACCAGGCCCACTCCCGTAATATACATTTTAAGATGACAGAATTAGTCAGAAGGTTCTCAAGAAGGAGAAACTGTCCTCAAGCAAGGATACCTTGCTGTTAGTACAGAGGTGAAACTGAGTTGGCTTGTTCTGTAATTACCAGCTTAAAGAAAACAATGTTTTATGTGACTAAGACTAGAAAGAAAGGGAAAGTTGCTCAGTCGGCTCCAACTCTTTGCCACCCCTACAGTCCATGGGATTCTCCAGGCCAGGATACTGGAGTGTGTAGCTTTTCCCTTCTCTGGGGGATCTTTCCAATTCAGGGATCAAACCCAGGTCTCCTGCATTGCAGGTGAATTATTAACCAGCTGAGCCACAAGGGAAGTGACTAAGGGTAAGGAATGTTGGAAAAGTCCTTTGTCTTTTCCTTCTCCTTAAGGATTCCAGACCCTTTATCTCCTCCTCAAGAACTCCAGACCTCTCTCTCCTCCTCGGGGACTCCGGACGTCTCATCAACTTGCCTAGAAATTGACATATCCCATATTGGAGCAGAAGCTTGAAGGATGACTGCCAATTTCCCCAGTGTGGTCAGCCTGGTCTCCTGGGCCCCCTCGGCTAGGATCCTAGAATGAGGATGACCTGGAAGGAAAGCAAGGCAGAAACCAACTCACCACCAGAAGGAAGAGAAACCACTCCTGTTGCAAATAACTGGCATGATGGTTCTGGATTACAGAAGTTTTATTCCTTCTGTGTGTGTCTCTCTCTCCCTCACCTTCTTTCCTCCCCTTCCTTATTTTTCAGTGACCACACTGCCTCTCTACATACACTCGTTTCTCTTGAAACTCTGACTCAGTCTCATAACTTCAAAACGCCTCTAATTTCTGAGGTCTCCCAAATGGGCATCTCCAGGCCACACTCTCCATTTCCGGCCAGCACTCCGATCCACAGCTACCAATCTAACATTTAGCATCCTGCCAACGAAAGCGACTCTGGCGCGATCCCTGAGTTGGGAGGATCCCCTGGAGGAGGAAATGGCAACCCACGCCAGTATCCTTGCCTGGAGAAACCCACGGACAGAGGAGCCTGGCGGGCTGCAGTCCATGGGGGTCACAAAGAGTCAGACATGCCTAAAGCAATGAAACAAGAAAACCACAGCCCACTGTGTAGCTCTGTCTCAATAAAGAGGAGCTTCCCAAAGTCAATTAGCTTCCCACAGTCAACAGGTCACAAAGTGCAGGACGTGTGGAGGTGTCGTGAGAAGTACACAGCTGCTCCGTGTTCTAAGAAGACCATTGGGGATCCCAAAGTTCCAGAAGGCCAGAGCTGGCCTGGCTCACAGGTTAAGAATATCAGATGCAGATGCGGCCAGATGTTGTGAGAGACTCCTCGCAGAGCCAGCATCGATTATTTTAAGAGTTCTGCAAACTGCTTCTTCTGATCGACAGATGGAAAAAGCCTCGTGACAGAAGCAGTTCAGTCACAGAACTTTCCACACCATCTTCTCAACGAGCCACCTAGATTCCTTTCTGTGTTTCTGTGACCCAACTCTTTATCTCGTCTGAGATCACTACAAAAATTGAGAAGGGCTTGGAGAGTTATAACCAACCTAGACAGCATATTAAAAAGCAGAGACATTACTTTGCCAACAAAGGTCTGTCTGGTCAAGGCTATGGTTTATTATCAGTAGTTATATATGGATGTAAGAGTTGGACTATAAAAAAAGCTGAGCGCCAAAGAATTGATGCTTTTGAACTGTGGTGTTGGAGAAGACTCTTGAGAGTCTCTTGGACTGCAAGGAGATCCAACCAGTCCATCCTACAGGAAATCAGCCTTGGTGTTCACTGGGAGGACTGATGTTAAAGTTGAAACTCCAATCCTTTGGCCATCTGATGCAAACAGCTGACTCATTGGAAAAGAACCTGATGCTGAGAAAGCAAGAGGAGAAGGGGACGCCAGAGGATGAGATGGTTGGATGGCATCACTGACTCAATGGACATGAGTTTGAGTAAACTCTGGGAGTTGGTGATGGACAGGGAAGCCTGGTGTGCTGCAGCCCATGGGATTGCAAAGAGTTAGCCACAACTGAGCGACTGAACTGAACTGGAGAGATAAACAGTAGCTGTGTTCCGTAGTGACAAGACAGCGGTGTCCTGGAACCTGAACCACCCAGGTGAGAAAGATGAGTGAGCTTGCAGATTGAGTGCCCACGTTTCCCTCACTGGGTAGAGACGTTACCGAGTCCAAGGTCACCCTGCTCACTGCAAGGAAGGCCAATGAATCCCAGACAAAGTGGGGGAACCAGGAAGGGACTTGATTCTGGAGGCTGTGTTTGTGTGTTACTGGCTCAGATGGCTACTGTATTTTGAAAGCCAAGCCTTCGCCATTTCCTCAACATTCTTTACTAATCACGTTTAGATTTGGTTCTTGTGCTTAAGTTATTTTAGAATCCAGATTCAGACTGCAAGACGATCGCATTTCAACATTCTAATTAAAAAAAGAATGGGCTTCCCAGGTGGCACTAGTGGTCAAGAACCCACCTGCCCATGCAGTCGATGTAAGAGACTTGGGTTCAATCCCTGAGTCAGGAAGATCCCCTGGAGGAGGGCACGGCCATCTGCTCCAGTACTGTTGCCTGGAGAATCCCATGGACAGAGGAGCCTGCGGGGCTACAGCCCATATGATCACACACAGAGTCAGACACGACTGAAGCGACTTAGCACAATAAAAAAGAAAGTGTAGTCACTCAGTCGTGTCCAACTCTCTGGGACCCCATGGACTGTAGCCCGCCAGGCCCCTCTGTGCATGGGATTCTCCAGGCAAGAGTACTGGAGTGGGTTGGTGCTCCTTTCTCCAGGGGGTCTTCCTGACCCAGGGATGGAACCTGCATGTCCAGAATCTCCTGCACTGGCAGGTGGGTTCTTTAGCCCTGAGCCACCTTGGAACTCCCATTCCGCAGGGACTCTGAATAACCATCTGGTAGTGGGCTGGCTGCCAGGTTCGCTTATGGATCTGAGAGGAGGGGGGCCGGGGAAGAAACACAGTAAAAAGACTGTTCAGCTCTTGCTAACGTCCCCCAGGATGGCCAGCCTCAGGCAGGGGGATGTCTTAGTCCCACTCTCTACAGTCTTTCACAAGCAGGTGGCTTAGTTTATCTCCCTGAGGCAGGCCATTACGTCTACATAATAATGTATCTATGACATTAATAATCGCCTGCAATAATAACAAAAGCAGCAAGATGGGGGGTTACAGTCACAGGAGCAGCCCTGGCATTTTGCTGTTCTTCGGGAGCTAAGGCAAACCTGACTCTTTGCCACCCCATGGACCGCAGCACACCTGGCCTCCCTGTCCATCACCAACTCCCGGAGTTTGCTCAAACCCATGTCCATTGAGTCGGTGAGGTCATCCAACCATCTCATCCTCTGCCGTCCCCTTCTCCTCCCCCCTTCAATCTTTCCCAGCATCAGGGTCTTTTCCAATGAGTGAGTCCTTCACAGCAGGTGGCCGACGTATTGCAGCTTCAGCATCAATCCTTTCAGTGAACATTCAGGACTGATTTCCTTTAGAATGGACTGGTTGCATCTCCTTGCTGTCCAAGGGACGCTCAAGAGTCTTCTCCAACATCACATTCAGCATAAATTCATAGTTAACCCTTCCTGGTTACCAGGGGATCATGGTGTTTCCTATCACCAGGAGTCTGAATCAGGGACTTTACGGTACAGATCTGGGAAAACTCAAGGTGCCCGGGTTCCTGGGAACTCCACAGAGGTCTGGCTTCCCAATGGAGGCGTAACCAAGCAGGAACCCCGCGAGGCCTACCCAGAATTCACCCCCACCACGGTCCTCACCCTGCCTTGCTTCTATACGAAAACTATAGTCCAAGGATGCATTTAATCAGACATGTGAGGAAATGCAGAAGGAAAGGAAAATAGTCAAGAAGACAATAATAATACTTTAGCCATTACACAAAGTCAAGGGTCTTCAGCTCCTCCTCACGGGATAGAGTGGCTTCCCAGGTGGCTACTAGTGGTAAAGAACCCACCTGCCAATTCAGGACACATAACAGACGCAGGTTCAACCCCTGGGTCGGGAAGATCCCCTGGAGGAGGGCAAGGCAACCCACTCCAGTATTCTTGCCTGGAGAATCCCATGGACAGAGGAGCCTGGCGGGCTATGGTCCACGGGGTTGCAAAGAGTCAGACACGACCGAAGCAACTTAGCGCACACACAGTCAAGGGCTACAGATAATATTCTGAGCCAAGTCTTTGAGCTGTTTAGCATTTATTAAGAGCCTGCCAGGTGGATAAGCTAAGTTCATGCTGCCCACAAGCACGGAGACTGCAGACCAGTTGGACACCAAAGTTGTTGATGCTGACCTGCGATTACTTCACCACCATCTCATCAGAAGGATGTCCGTGAGCTGACCACGGCCTGCTTCTTGAACGTTACAAGACTCCTTTCTATCCCATCTAAGCAGAACGCACAATCTTGAGGCCATCTGCCCACGGTGGCTCCCCTCTGCCTGGCAAAGCTAGAAAGCTAGCTGTTTCTACTTCACCCAGAGCTCTGAGATATAATACAGTACCCATACACAGAGGACGAATTTCAGCAAAAGACTGAGGTTCCTGTGATGATGGAAAAGTCAGGCTGATGAAATACTGGGGCTTTTCCTCCCTGAACCCCCCAGGCAGCAGGTCATGTATTTACAACTCAACCTTGTAGATTTCTTGGAGAAGAGCCTGCCTGTGGAGGGGAGACAGGACAGGAGGGGAAAGGGCATAAAGACTTTGGTTGAGGAGCCAGAAAATTCTACAGCCCCTTTAAGGGAGATCCATAGCCCCTTCCAAGATGCCCAGAGGCATCAAGCTGAGAGCAGGGTTTCTGAGCAGAAAATGGACGTAAGTCACCTGCCAGGGTTATCTGCTGGCCCCAAGGAAACACAGCAAGTCACCCACATAGGAACCTTCATGTTGCAAACCATCAGAGAGGCGAACGTGTGTGTTCGCATGTCCAATCCGGTAACGTAGCTCATGTGCCTTGCGTACACTGTCATGAGTCTCCTTAACCAGCAGTTGTGTGTTACTGGATAGAATACAGGAATACAGGATCTTTATTTGAAGCGCAGGAAGTCCAGAAAGCAAGCGTTGATGCAGTTTAAGTACAGAGGCAGCTGTGTTCGTTGGTCACCTAGGCTAACTTTGTTGAGACTTTTCAACAACTCTGATGTAATAACAGTCTCTCTGAAGTAAACTGATTTGTATGTAGGGGATTTACTGTTCCTGGTCAACTCATAGGAAATATGGTATAGCCAGTTAGAAAACGGGAACGGATAAGACAGATGGAATCCAACAAATACGGCAGATAGAATCATCTGTTTATCAGAACGATGGATGACTGGAGTAAACATAAGGCTTCACTCTAAGGATATTAACTATCCTCCCCCAGTGGAAGGCCACAGACACGGGAACAGCTTTGAAGGGGGTCGCGAGAGTTGCTGGGCAAGAGAAACAGGAGGGTGGAACTGCCAGATTCAAACAACCAGCTAAAGTGAAAATTTTCAACCAACTAAGACAATGTGTACGCCAAAAGATGAAGTCATTTTCCCAGAAGGATCTGGAATGAAGGAATGGGAAAAAGAAATGCCCTCCATCCCAAGATATGGAAGGTGAAGGCTGAATACATATGTCATTTCAAAGGAGGATCATGAAAAGACAACGCAGGTTAAAAGGCTGAGAGTGAAAGTCGCTCAGTTGTGTCCAACTCTTTGGGACCCCATGGACTCTACAGTCCATGGGATTCTCCAGGCAGGAACACTGGAGTGGGTAGCCTTTCTCTTCTCCAGGGGGTCTTCCCAACCCAGGGATCAAACCAGGGTCTCCTGCATTGCAGGCAGAGTCTTTACCAGTTGAGCCACCAGGGAAGCCCAAGAATACTGGAGTGGGTAGCCTTTCCCTTCTCCAGCGGATCTTCCTGACCCAGGAATGGAACGGGGGTCTCCTGCATTGCAGGCGGATTCTACACCAGCCCAAAAAGGTTGAGAGGAATTCTATTCAGGGACACTCAAGTGCACCCTTTTTAAATGATTACTGTTCTTCTTGCTGAGTCGCTCAGTTGTGTCTGACTCTCTGCGACCCCATGGACTGTAGCCCACCAGGCTCCTCTGTCCATGGGATTCTCCAGGCCAGAATACTAGAGGGGGTTGCCATTTCCCCCTCCGGGAGATCTTCCCGACCCAGGGATTGACCCAGCGTCTCCTGTATTGGCAGGAAGGGGTCTTAATCATTGAGCCAGGAGCAAAGCCCCTTTGGAAATGATTAAAACGACAAACCTTATGGCACATGAGTTTTATCTCAATAAAGAAAACAGAAAAAGGAAGGAGAGGGGGATAGAAGAATGTCTGAGACTGTCCAAGCAGTAACGAAAAATGTATCCTTAGCATGGAAAATTCACAAGTTAAAGAACAGGCTTATTTTAAAAACCAAACCAAAAAATCAATTTCTGGACCAAATACTATGATTTTTAGGAGCATTAAGAACACACAGAATACTTTTCAAGCTTCCCCTGAGGAAAAAAAAAGAGCAAATGAAACGAAATCATCGCAATCAGAGGTTTTCACAGCAAGTCAAGATAGAAAAAGCAACACAGAATATATGTGGAGTATTATTTTCAACAAGTTAAAGGGAAGGGAAGGAAGTGTGGGACTTTATACACAGTGAATCTATCTGTTAAATGGAAAGGAAAAGCAAGTTTGCAAGTCTTATAACCCTCAGGAAAATACTCTTGGAAGGATTTGGTTCTGCCAAGAGAGACACAGGACTAGAAGAAAGCGATACAACAGAAGTAAGCTCACGGCATTAGCAGTCTCAGAAAACAGGCATTTAGAGCTCACGTTCCCTGACCATCCAGCATGGTAGGGGACGATGGGGGTGAGAAGAGAGGCAGGCAAAAAGCCTAGTAGTCCTTATCCTGATCTCCAACTATCAAAACATTTAATTGATAATACTAAGAACAGATAGGCATCTGGCTCTAAAATGTAATTACGGATGCTAACGTTCAAGCAGTTACAGGAAACCTTGAGGAAATCCATCCTATTGGAAGACGGAAGAAAACAAACCCCGGGAAGACAATATGACAAAAAAAAGTAGCGATAATAACTCAGAGTTCGACAATTTCACTTCGAAAAAACGCAAAGTAAATAAAAACCAAGAGAGCGTGGCAAACAGACTACACCAAAAGAGTAACATGAATTATAGGGGCTTCCCTGGTGGCTCAGCTGGTAAAGAATCCGCCTGCAATGCAGGAGACCCAGGTTCAAGTCCTGGGGTGGGAAGATCCCCTGGAGAAGCGATGGGTCACCCATTCCAATATTCTCCGGCTTCCCTGGTGGCTCAGCTGGTAAAGAATCTGCCCGCAATGTGGGTGTGATCCCTGGGTTGGGAAGATCCCTTGGAGAAGGGAAAGGCTACCCACTCCGGTGTTCTGGCCTGGAGAATTCCACAGACTGTTAGTCCCTGGGGAAGCAAGGAATGAGTCATGACTGAGCGACTCTCACATGGACTGCAGTAGAAATGCAACTGCAGAAATACAAGTGGGACAAAACGATGTATTAGAACTACAAAGAGTTTTATCAATATGCTGTTGACAGGAGATATATTTAAAACTCAGGGCTAAGTAAACTTGACATAGAACAGACTAAAAAGATAAAACAGAATATAAACTGACTGAGAACATTTCTGGGATGCAAATTTAATCTCAGGTGAAAGATCATAAACGTCATGATGATTTACTAAACTTTGGGAACGGAGTAAAAGAGAGAAAAGATGTAACGGACATATTTATGTAACTCCTCCATAACAAAGCCTCAAAGTGTGTAAAAAAAAGTAATAGAAATATATTGTACATTTATATGAAGAACATGTAATGCATCCTATTAAACAG
>SJYQ01000994.1:990993-1015726 GCA_006410935.1 Redunca redunca
CAGAAATATTATATTTATAGGATGATGATAACTGAAATTATAATTATATATTTAGAAATGCAATCTGTAATCTATTTACACATTCAATAATATTCAGTTAGTCAAAAAACTAATCTGGGTTTTTCTGCAATATGGTATAGAGAAAAAAGAACAAACTTTCTGACCAACCCAATATATAAATATCGCACTTTTATAAGTTTTACATTTAATATTATATATTATACAATGTCACCTTCCCTGATGGCTCAGAGGGTAAAGAATTTGCCTACAATGCAGGTGAGCCGGGTGAGATCCCTGGGTCGGGAAGACCGCTTGCAAGAGGAAATGGCAACTCGCTCCAGTATTCTTGCCTGGAGACAAGAGGACCCTGGCAGTTTACCGACCATAGGGTTACAAAGAGGCAGAAATGACTGAGCAACTTTCGCTTTCCCTGTATAACAGATAATGTGTTATTATATATTAATGTACAATGTTAACCTATAACATTTAAGATGAAAGAAATGTAAGAAATAATATGACAAGAAAATAAAATAGCATTTTCTAGGAACTGATCAAATTAGGAGATAAAATGTGATAAAATGTGTAGCTATACATGGAAATCTATGCCCCTCAAAAGACACACACGTTTGTAAATGTGCATATGCAGAAACAGAGGTGTATGTGTCTGTGAGTGTGTGTGTGTGTGTGTGTCTGTGTGTGTGTTTAGCTTTCAAGCATCCACAGAATATTGACAAAATGTTCCAATCGCAAGCGATACTTTAAAGAGGCAGCATCATAAGCCAATATATTCTTTGATACATAATTCATCAGAATTATAAGTCCATACTTTACAACATCCCATAGGAAATGGCAACCCACTCCAGTATTCTGGCCTGGGAAATCTCACGGACAGAGAATTCTGGTAGAGTACAGTCCATGGGGTCACAAAGAATTGGACACGACTGAGCAACTGAGTGCATACAAAAGGTGTTAGGACATTGCATCTGTCTGAGAATATACTTTCAAGCTAGAGTAAAGATACAATATCCTTGGAATTCAATGATAACTAAGGCATCACATGTACAAATTTGACAGATCCAAAGAAAATGCTTTCAGAGATAATTAAAACTTTGAAATGCATTTACAAGATAACAAGAAAGATTGGAAACAAATGAGCCAGAGAAGCAAATAGAAAACCTAGAATAAAAGAAACAGAATAAATGCAAGTAAATAGCCAAATAATGTCTGATAGAGACAAGAGTAGAAATCTTTGAAACGGGTAACGGGAAAACAGTTGAGATAGCGACATGAAATCTAATTTACTGAAAAGCTTAGTCATGTAAGCCCACATCTGGTAAGACGGTTGAAGCGAGACCAAAACGTGATGAAAGGAAATGAACAAAGGGGAATTTCATTGCAAGTCATCCTGTATATGTTGCAGGGGAAAGGTGTGTCTCGCTCAGTCGTGTCCGACTCTTTGCGACCCCGTGGACCGTAGTCCACCAGGCTCCTCTGTCCATGGGATTTTCCAGGCAAGAGTACTGGAGTGGATTGCCATTTCCTTCTCCAGCGGATCTTCCCGACCGAGGGATCGAACCCAGGTCTCCCGCATTGTAGACAGACGCTTTACCGTCTAAGCCACCAGGGAAGTCTCTAACTCCAAGTTGGAAACTGTTTGTCTGACTTGCTTTTCTCAGTGGTTGCCTGGAGGACCTCTGCTGGACTATAAACTAAAGAGCCTTTTTGTTCAGCTCAAGGAGAGAGGGTTTGTCCCTGCCCACCTGTGAGTAGGAGAGGTTAACACAGCCCTCCCCAAGGTTGTCTATTCCCCTGGAGATGTTTTGCAACACTGAAGACCCTCTCACTTTACTTCCCAACTTTTTCTACCTCTCTGGTCTGCCTTTTGACCTTTGAACCACATTGCTTCTTTCTCTCTGATTTATAAAGGAACCTGGCATCCAGACCCCAATCAGATGGTTATTTTGAGGAGCTAGCCAGTGGTCTTCTCGGTCTGCAGGCTCCCCAGTTAAAGCCTCTTCCTTGCCTCAACACCTCAACTCTGGGATTCACTGGCCTCTCAGGAGGTGAGCAGACCAAGCTTGGACTCAGTAAGTAATTAAAAAAAAAAAAAAATAGAAAAAAAATAGAGGGGGAAAAAAAAAAGAAAGAAAAAAAAAAGAAAAAAAAAATAGAGGGAAAAAAAAAACCCTTTTAATGATATAGTCACTGATGCTAAAAAACTTAAATTGAAATAAATATTTGCAAAAAGATAAACATTTCTTGTTCAGTCGCTTGTAAATAAATATTTGAGAAAAAATAAGAAAAGTTTGTCCTTGTTCAGTTGCTCAGTTGCGTCCAACTCTTTTGCAACCCCATGGACTGCAGCCCGCCAGGCCTCCCTGTCCATCACCATCTTAAACATCGATGAAGGCAGGAGGAGAAGGGGACGACAGAGGATGAGATGGTTGGATGGCATCACCGACTCAATGGACATGAGTTTGAGCAAGCTGCGGGAGTTGGTGATGGACAAGGAGGCCTGGCGTGCTGCAGTCCACGAGGTAGCAAAGAGTCAGATACGACTGAGCGACTGAATTGAACTGAAAACTAAAGACTATTATAAATAAAAACGAATTCCCACATAAAACTCTCCAATCAAGATAACTTTCAGGCAACTGCTAACAATCCTTTGTATTGACACTTGTTCAGAAAAGATAAAATGAAAGGAAGCAATCAAAATATTTTTGTAAGAGTAACTTTAACTTGAAACTTCCCTAGTGGCTCAGATGGTAACGAGTCTGCCTGCAATGCACGAGACCCGGGTTCGATCCCTCAATCAGGAAGATCCCGTAGAAAAGGGAATGACAACCTGTCCCAGTCTTCTTGCCTGGGAAATCTCAGGGACAGAGGAGCCTGGTGGGCTACAGTCCATGGGGTCGCAAAATACGCAAACTGGACTCAGTGACGAAACAGCAAGAAAAAAATTTTTTTTCATTCACCAAAAGTAGATCAAATTCAAATACAATTTTAAATCAAATTCACTGATGCATGTACAGATGCAGATATCCTAAGGGAAACACTGACAAACCAGACTTAATAGAGCACTCACAATTTTTCAAAAGTTCACATCATGGTCAACATGGGGCTATGTTCAAAATACATTAATAGGAAGAGACAAATCATTAAACCAGGTGAAGCGAAAAAAATAGAAAGATGTCATGTAATCAACTGTAGACATGCCAAGACTTTTACTTTATTTTTTTTACAATATTCAAAATTCCTGTTTATCGTTTAGAAAAAAATTATATTAATAACTTACTAAAACACTCCAAATTGCAGGTAATTTCTTTGATCTGGTAATAGCCATTTGTGAAAAGAAAAAACAACCCTCTAATCAACATCACACTTTAAAAAAATTATTTACTTTTATATGTGGCTGCACTGGGTCTTTGCTGCTGTGTGTGGGCTTTCTCTACAAAAAAGAGCAGAGTGTGGAGTGGAGGCTCTGGCTTCTCAGCACAGGGGCTTGTCTTACTGGGGAGCACAGACTTGAAGCTATATGAGCTTCCTTAGCCACAAGCACTTTAACTGGTAAGGCACTCAAAAGAGTAGACGACTCAGCAAGATCGCTCAATATTTATTCATAACGTATCAAGAGTCAAGATATCATTGTATCAGAAGTAGGAAGTGACACAGGAAATAAGATAACATGTACCCCCAAAGTAAGTTACCTTCAATATCATTTAACACAGTTAAAATAAGAACTCAGTAAGTGCTGAACTCTGCCAGTTTATGCATGGGGGCTTCAAGAATTTAGAAAAGTATCTGTTTTGCTTTAAAAAAAAAAAAAATCCTTCAATTCAATATAGCTTTCAACAAAGCCAGCAGAATTTTACAGATTTCGTCACACTGATTCTCCACCGTATGGGGAAGAATAAACACATACAAAGACGGAAGACAATGGGTGAAGAAGAAAAACACAGATTATTTGTTCTGTTTGACCCCTAGTTTAGTTTACTGGGCTTCTCTGGTGGCTTAGACAGTAAAGAATCTGCCTGCAATGTAGGAGACCCTAGTTCAATCCCTGGGTTGAGAAGACTCCCTGGAGAAGGGCATGGCAACCCACTCCAGGATTCTTGCCTGGAGAATCCCATGGACAGACGAGCCTGGTGGGCTACAGTCCATGGGGTCACACAGAGTCAGACAGGACCGAAGCAATAGAACACACGCACAAATCTTTCAATATACCCCTCTGTACGTGCACCGTCTTGCCTTATCTGGACCTAAGGTGACACTGTAAATCACTGGCTAAAGATACACTGTTTATCTTCAATCTTGAAAACATGTGTTCACCATTTAGAGGAAAATAACATCAGATCCCTACCTCACACCACACGTACAGATAAAATCTGCATAGATAAAAACGTAGGGATGAACTCCAGCATTCCCAGCATCCTATGTAAGACAAACATCTCATGACCTTGAAACAGTTTAGTATTTCTTCAATATGTCCTTCACAAAAAGATTTCAGGGAGGAGAAAAAAAAAAGTGTTGAGGGATTATTGATAAATGAAAAATATTCTTTTTTTTCTTTTTTTTGCTTCAGACATGGTGGTAACCATGGCAGGGAATTTGGAGAAGACACTTGAAATGTTTAAAATTTATGGCTGATTTCTGTTAAAGCAGAGCATGCCGAGTTGTGTGCCTGGCACCCTATGGCTGGAAAGCCAAGACTCGGGGTCCCTAAGGAGGAGGTAACCTGAAGGATGAAGGAAGCCAGCAAGATCTTCTATTGACACCATTGTAAATATTCTCAAAATCCACCGTGCCAGTCTGTCATTGTTATCTATTCTTCTCATAAGATATAAAACTGAGACGCCCCAGAGTAGATTGTACAAGGCAACTTAAAACCACTGCAAGTGCAACGGAAAGAATTGATACGATTAAGATGCTTCTGACGTAACAACACGCTCTGTTTCCGCCAGGTCACTAAACTTTACTCTATAATGGCTTTTTAAGGGCTGATATCCCACGCTTATATTGTCTCTCTAATTGCATAACAAATTCTAGACTGTGAAAAACGGTGCATCCATTTTCTTTTTTTTTTTTCCTTCTTGCCATCTTAAGCGCTCGGCTATGAACATGCCTTCTACCTGGGTCTTTCTGCACATGTCCAAGTTCTTCCTGAGGATAAAACTCCTGTGTCGTGTGACGTGTTCCGAGCATTTGCTGCCTACAGCTGTGCTTTCTCCTGAGAAGACCAGGACAATCTGCAAACCCTCCAACACTGTGTGGGTGGCCATTTCACCCCATCCTGTAGCTCGGGGAGTTTTAGGAGAATGAAGAGGAATTGAGGCTGTAAAGTACAGCAGCTGCAGAGAAAACTGAAGTCCTCCCTTCAAAGAGAGAGAGAGAGAGAAAACACGAGTCTAATATTCAGGCAGAAACGGATCTCAGTTTATGGATAATAAGCCTCAGCCATACTTGGAATGCCCCCATCGTTAGCAACTTTGAAGACTCTTGGAAAGGAATACAGCCCTGTTACCAGACTCCTGCTTGCGGTGGATTTAGAAGGAAAGCAGGTCATCTGATGTAAATGGGACAGAATAGAGCATTGCAAATCACAGAAAATCTCCCATCACAGACAGGAGGGAGCTTTGAGGTCAGAGTCAGGGAGAAGGCATTCTGGAAACAAGCTTCGTTGAACCCACTGGACTGACACAGGATTTTGCCTGTCTACATTAATGAGCTACACAGACCAGCAGGCTTCCCTAAGTATAATCACTGCTCCAAAACGTTAAGGCATCTTCATAGCCGAGGGCTTAAGATGGCAAGAAGGAAAAAAAAAAGAAAATGGATGCACCGTTTTTCAAATAGCTGAATATGTTCTGGCAAGGTCTTTACCTTGTCCTCATTTTTTTTTTTTTTGCAAAATGTCTCCCTTTCCATTAAAAGAGAACAGGTGTCATGTGTAGGAGGCTGCATCCTTGCGCTTAAAAGGAGTTTCACTTGCTTCTCGACTCAAACAAAGGCGTGTGAAAAGTCAAGAAATCTGTCTATGGGTGCGCCTCCTGCCCAAAATGTGTTTTAATCTTCCACGCCTGCATGTTCAGCTGTATCCAACTCTCCACGACTCCAGGGTCTGTAGCCCACCAGGCTTCTCTGTCCACGGGATTTCCAAGGCAAGAATACTAGAATGGGTTGCCGTTTTCTCCCTCAGTAAGGTTTCCAACATTCAATGGAAAGGTCCCCTTCCTCTCTCTCAACAACAACAAAAGAAACAAACAAACAAAAAAAAACAAAACAAAAACATAACAAAGTCATTCACAAGCACCCAAGACTGACATTTTTTTTAATATACTAAAATGTCTACAAAAACCTATTTGCAGAAGCAACCCAAGTGCCCATCAATGGATGAATGGATAAAGATGTGGTACATATATACAATAGAATATTACTGAGCCATGAAAAAGAATGCAATAATACCATTTGCAGGAACATAGACGTAGAGATGTTCATACTAAGTGAAGCAATTCTTACAGAACAAGACAAATACCATATGATATCACCTATATGTGGAATCTAAAATATGAAAAAACACTGAAATGTATTTATAGAACAGAAACAGACTCACCGACGTAAAAAACAAGCAAACACTTACAAAGGGTAAGGAGGGGAGGAATAAATGAGGAGTCTGGAATTAACAGATACACACAACTATACAGAAAACAGAAAACAAACAAACACCTATTTGTATAGCACAGAGAACTATATTCACTGTCTCATAACAACCGATCATGGAAAAGAATCTGAAAAAATACACAAACGAATCACTTTGCTGTATGCCTGCAAGTGTGTTGCTGCTGCTGCTCAGTCGAGTCAGTCGTGTCCGACTCTGTGAGACCCCATAGACGGCAGCCCACCAGGCTCCTCCATCCCTGGGATTCTCCAGGCAAGAACACTAGAGTGGGTTGCCATTGCCTTCTCCAATGCATGCACGCATGCTAAGTCTCTTCAGTCGTGTCCGACTCTGTGCGACCTCATGGACCGCAGCCCACCAGGCTCCTCTGTCCACAGGATTCTCTAGGCAAGAGTGCTGGAGTGGGTTGCCATTTCCACCTGCAAGTGTATGATAGTGTAAATCTATTATGCTTCAATTTGAAAACCTATTTGTCTATCCAATACATGGCTGTCAGCTTCTGTACCAATTGTGCAAAAAAAAAAAAAAAAAAGGTTTCTGATTCTTAAAACACTCCTGATGCCACATTTCTTTCTGCAAATGCCCACCTCATCATTGGGTTTTCCCTCAGTCCCTCTTATCACAGAGTCTTTATACTTTCCCATACGGAAAGCCCAAAAGAGACCTGCTGAAATGGAGAGAAGTCCTCAGTGTGAATTCACTACCGTTGTTGTTTAAAAGGGGGCTTCCCTCGGGGTTCAGCTAGTAAAGAGTCCGCCTGCAATGCTGGACACCTGGGTTCGACCCCTGGATCGGGAAGATCCCCTGGAGAAGGAAACAGCCACCCACACCAATATTCTGGCCTGGAGAATCCCATGGACTATACACAGAGTAAAAAGAGGCATCTACAAGGCCAGGGTGTGTGTGCTAAGTCACCTTCAGTGGTTGGCAACTCTCTGTGACCCCGCGGACTGTAGCCCGCTAGGCTCCTCTGTCCATGGGATTCTCCAGGCAAGACTACTGCAGTGGGTTGCCATCCGTTTCTCCTGGGGATCTTCCCAAGCCAGGGATCGAACCCAAGTCTCCTTCCTCTTCTGCACTAGCTACTGGGTTCCCTGGTGCCAGCACTCCCTGGGGAAGCCCCCACGAAGGCCAGACGCTTACGCAAAGCAGAGATGTCTTTGCGACTAAGCTTTATTTTCATTTTTAAGATTTTGTACTTCAGCGTTTTCCCATTAAACTCTGGCTGCTGGTGGCATTAATTCTGTTTCATGCATCCCACATAAATCACTGCAGCTTCACACTCCTAGCTCTTCCGTAAATCTGGCAACAATGACGTTAATTGTGCGTGAAAAATATATTAAAACTGTAAATCACGGCTATTTTCGAGGAGGATGGGGAAAACGGCTCTAAAGTAACAAACCAAACCCTCTTCCCTTTGTCTGTATCTGGCCAGTGGCCATTATATTAAAAGCACAAAATTATAGCCTGTTTTTCATCAATTAGGCCTTATTGTTCATTTCTTGAATCTAATCAGGACCATATAAAATGTACCCCAAATCCCAGGATAATGACCACTGGCTAATTTTGTTAATGGTGATGGTGGAACCTTCTCTTTGTAGGGTGTGCTCTTTATAGCGTGTTTGCATATGGGGACATTTTTGTCCCAGTTGTATATACAAAGGGCAAAGTATTCCTTTCTAGCATTTCATTCTAGCTATCATCACTGCAGTGGGGAAGGACCGCTGAGAAAATTGTCTGTGATTTCCTAACTTGTTGTCATTCAGTCCACCCCACGGACTGCGGGAAGCGAGGCTTGCCTGTCCTTCACCATCTCCTCGAGATGTTGAACTCAAATTCATGTCCACTGAGTCAGTGATGCGATCAGAGCATCTCAGTCTCTGCAGCCCCTTCTCCTCCTGCCCTCAGTCTTTCCCAGCATCGGGGTCTTGTCCGATGCGTCAGCTTCTGCTTTATGTTCCATGCAATAGTAACAAGATCATTGCTTCTGCCATGAGGGAAGGTTCATCTTTTCTTTCTAAAGGCACCTGTGGATATTCCCTTTGAATCTTACTACATTCGTATACCCTTTGCACAAGAATGACCAAAACAATGTTCATGACCCAACTTGGGAAGCAGAACCAACCACGTATACCTTGTACCAGCAGACGTCTCCATGCCAAAATCAAGCAAAACGTAACTGAGACAAGCGGGCTTCCCTGATGGCTCCGACACTCAAGAATCCACGTGCAAATGCAGGAGACTCGGCATTGATCCCTGGGTTGGGAAGATCCCCTGGAAAAGGGAATGGCAACCCACTCCAGTATTTTTGCCTGGAGAATCCCATGGACAGAGGAGCCTGGCAGGGCTACAGTCCACTGGGTCACGAAGAGTCAGACACGAATGAGGGACTGAACAACAAGTGAGACAATGTTGTCCTATTTTCCTTGTATGTGCCACCCTTTCCTCCTCTAAATGCTCCAATTCTTGTTTTTAAAAAAGTCTTTATTGAATGTATTACAACATGGCTTCTGCTTTATATTTCAGGATTTTGGGGGGGGGGCATGTGGGAGCTTAGTTCTCCAAGCAGGGATTGAACCTACACCCCCTGAATTGGAAAGTGAAGGCCTGTCCAGTGGAGTCCAGAAAAATAAACTCAGCCACTGTTTCCCCATCTGTTTCCCATGAAGTGATGGGACCAGATGCCATGATCTTCAGTTTCTGAATGTTGAGCTTTAAGCCAACTTTTTCACTCTCCTCTTTCACTTTCATCAAGAGGCTTTTAGTTCCCCTTCACTTTCTGCCATAAGGGTGATGTCATCTGCATATCTGAGGTTGCTATTTCTCCCGGCAATCTTGATTCCAGCTTGTGCTTCTTCCAGCCAAGCGTTTCTCACAATGTACTCTGCATAGAAGTTAAATAAGCAGGGTGACAGTATACATCCTTGACGTACTCCTTTTCCTATTTGGAACCAGTCTGTTGTTCCATGTCCAGTTCTAACTGTTGCTTCCTGACCTGCATACAGATTTCTCAAGAGGCAGGTTAGGTGGTCTGGTATTCCCATCTCTTTCAGAATTGTCTACAGTTTATTGTGATCCACAAAGTCAAAGGCTTTGGCATAGTCAATAAAGCAGAAATAGAGGTTTGTTTTCTAGAACTCGCTTGCTTTTTTAATGATCCAGGGGATGTTGGCAGTTTGATCTCCGGTTCATCTGCCTTTTCTAAAACCAGCTTGAACATCTGGAAGTTCACAGTTGACATATTGCTGAAGCCTGGCTTGCAGAATTTTGATATATATACGACAACTATATATACATACATATATATACATGCACGTACACACATACACATATATACATTCATATATATACAACAACTACAATATTTATATATATATGTATGTATGTATGTATATGTATACAGTCTGTACACTCAGGGTTTTTGATGTTCTCCCTTGTTCTGCCATGAAGTGACATGAACAATTCTTGCCAACATAAGAGACAGGAATGTGCTCCACAGAGCTGTGTAAAGTCAGGGTCCTATGCCAAGCTGAGACAGTCTCACATTCCTGGTCCAGTCCCCTCCCTGTGGAGAGGACTGCAAATGAAATGGCAGGCACACATTTACGCAATCAACTCTCCCTGCAGCAGACGTTAACCGGAGCACGGAGGATGCAGAGATCTCTAGAACGTGAAAGAAACACTGCCCACTGAAGATTCTGTGGCCATCGCTCTGGACCCAACACGGCAGCCCTGGGTTCACGCCTAAAGACTGTGCTTCAACATCTGACCTGAGTTACTGAATCAGATCAAACCAGGCCCTCCTAGAGGAACTCAACCCTGAATATTTATTGCAAGGACTGCTGCTGAAGCTGAAAATCTGATCCTTTGGCCACCTGATGGGAAGAGCTGACTCGCTGGAGAAGACCCTGATGCTGGGGAAAGACTGAAGGCAGAAGGAGAAGGGCAGGACAGACGATGGATGGCTGGATGGCATCACTGACTCAATGGACATGACTTTGAGCAAACTCAGGGAGACAGTGAAGGACAGGGAAGCCTGGTGTGCTGCAGTCCATGGGATTGCAAAGAGTTGGTCACAGCCTAGCAACTGAACATCAACAAATCATTTAGAACCTAAAGACGATCTTACCGATTGAGTGTGGACAACAGGTGTCAGAGGGCATGGGAAAATGACGGAATGCTTCGGTCATTTGTCCATGGTATGTCACAGGACATCCAGCTACTGATGCCTGAGGCAGGCTCTGAACCCAGGCCTCAGTTCCCGGGTTCCTTCATGGTCAAGGAGTTCTAAGGAGACTCTGTGTGTCAACTGTCAAGAGTGGCTGTGACCCCAACGCCCACCGTCCATTTTGCACAGCTCCTCCTGGTCACCTGCCACATTCTTTATCTGCCTACATAGGGATCTGCTGGTTAGACTCCCTTGCTCATGCGCGAGACACAGAAGGGCCCTGAGTGGCTGTGAAGAGGTACAGGAAGCTGTGCTCCAAAGGGAACACGCACAGAAAGCTGTCTGCCCTCAGCTCTGGTTACAGCCAGCTAGTCCCTGCACCTGAGGTATCATTCTTCAGCAAGTCCTTAAACACAGTAAACGAAAGCAGCCGACACAGTATTTCATTCCATGAAGAGACCATCGATTACCTCTCACCTGGTTTTATTTACCTTTTATTTCCCCTATCGTAAATGGAAATTCTTAAGCCTAAGTTTTGAGGAGCATTTTCTTAACATTACTTTGTAAAAACAAGGCCGAGGGACTGATTCAAAAGTGATGGACAGGGGAAGGAGGAGGGAGGAGGGTTCAGGATGGGGAACACGGGTATACCTGTGGCAGATTCATGTTGATGTATGGCAAAACCAATATTGTAAAGTAATTAACCTCCAATTAAAATAAATACATTTATATTTTTAAAAAGTGATGGACATTTTTCATCCTTTTCACACATACTGCTATGTTGCTTTTCCAAAAACATGCTTTTTTCATATACCAATTTACAAAAATGCCTACCAAGAAAAGCCATGAGCACACCATAAAAACCCCAGAAGAGAACATAGGCAAAACATTCTCCAACATAAATCATAGCCATGTTTCCTTACCTCAGTTTCCCAAGGCAAAAGAAGTAAAAGCAAAAGCAAGCAAATGGGACCTAATCAAACTTAAAAGCTTTTGCACGGCAAAGGAAATCATCAACAAAACAGAAAAACAACCTACGGAATAGTAGAAAATATTTGCAAATAATGAAATCAACAAAGGGTTAATATCTACACTGTACAAATGGCTCAAAAAGTCTATTTTTAAAAAGTTTGTTTGTTTGTTTTTAAATGGGCAGAAGAGCTAAGCAGACATTTTAAAGATGACATACAGGTGGGCAATAGACACATGAAAATAGACTCAACATTGTTAATTCCCCACAGGATCTTCCCAACCCAGGGCCTGAACCCAGATCTGCATTGCAGGAAGACTCTTTACCATCTGAGCCACCAGGAAAGCCCTAATTTATATTAGAGAGGTGAACATCAAAAAGGACAATGAGGTGTGACCTCACACCAGTCAGAATGGCCTGCATCAAGAAGTCTACAAATAAGAAATGCTGGAGAGGGTGTGGAGAAAAGGGAACTCCCTCCAACACCGTTAATGACAATGTAAATTGGGTGCAGCCACTATTGGGCCTCCCTGGCAGCTCAGCTGGTAAAGAATCTGCCTGCAATGCGCGAGACCCCAGTTCGATTCCTGGATCAGGAAGATCCACTGGAGAAGGGATAGGCTACCCACACCAGTGTTCTTGAGCTCCCTTGTGGCTCAAGGGAGCCACAATCGGTATGTGGTATATGATTGCTTTTAAAAGATGTAGTATGTATACATAAATATACACACACAGATATATATACCACAACATTACTCAGCCATGAAAAAGGAAATACCATCACTGGCAGAAATACAGATGGACCTAGAGCTAATCATACGACGTGAAGTTAAATCAGAAAAAGACAAATATTATATCACATCACCTCTGGAATCTATTTTAAAAATTGTACAAACGAACTTATTTATGAAAGAGAAACAGGCTCATGGACATAGATAACAAACTCATGGTTACCAAAGGGGAAAGGAGCGAGGAATACTCTCTCGCTATCGTGATGCCCATTATCACAGTCATCTTCACCACAACCACCCAAAAAATTATCATCAGAAAAATTATCATCTTCCGTACCATCATCATCACCACCATCGTCACCATCACCATCTTCACTGCAATCACCAACGCCATCATCAGTATTACCAATGTCCTCACCACCACCAGCACCGTGATCATGACCATCACCACCACCAGCAACACCGTCGCCACCGTCTTTCTTGTAATCACAGCACCGTCATCAGGATCATCATCACCACCACCATGATCACCACCATGATCATGACCAGCAACACCAGCAACACCCCCGTCATCTTCCTTGTTATCACAGCACCATCATCAGGATCATTATTACCACCACCAGCAACACCATTATCATCATCATCCTTGTTATCACAGCACCATCATCAGGATCAACACCACCATGATCACCACCATCATCATCACCATCACCACCAGCAACACCCCCGTCATCTTCCTTGTTATCACAGCACCATCATCAGGATCATCATCACCACCACCATGATCACCACCATGATCATGACCAGCAACACCAGCAACACCCCCGTCATCTTCCTTGTTATCACAGCACCATCATCAGGATCAACACCACCACGATCACCACCATGATCATGACCAGCAACACCAGCAACACCCCCGTCATCTTCCTTGTTATCACAGCACCATCATCAGGATCAACACCACCATGATCACCACCATCATCATCACCATCATGGCTATCACCACCATCAGCAACACCGTCGTCACCATCTTTCTTGTAATCACAGCACCGTCATCAGTATCATCATCACCACCACCATTATCACCACCATGATCATGACCAGCAACACCAGCAACACCCCCGTCATCTTCCTTGTTATCACAGCACCATCATCAGGATCAACACCACCACGATCACCACCATGATCGTGACCAGCAACACCAGCAACACCCCCGTCATCTTCCTTGTTATCACAGCACCATCATGAGGATCATCATACCATTATCACCACCATTACCATGATCTTTACCTTCATCACCACCAGCAGCGACACCCCCGTCATCTTCCTTGTTAACACCAGCACCATCATCAGGATCATTATTACCACCACCAGCAACACCATTATCGTCAACATCCTTGTTATCACCGTACCATCATCACTATCATCATCACCATCATGGCTATCAACACCATCAGCAACACCATCGTCACTGTCTTCCTTGTAATCACAGCACCATCGTCAGGATCATCACGACCGCCATATGAACACCATCACCATGATCACGACCGTCACCACCGTCAGCAACACCGTCATCATTGTTTTCCTTGTAATCACAGCACCGTCATCAGGATCATCACCACCACCATTATCACCACCACCACCATGATCATGACCAGCAACTCCACCAGCAACACTGCCGTCATCTTCCTTGTTATCACAGCACCATCATCAGGATCTCAGCACCACCAGTATCATCACCATCAGCATGATCATGACCATCACCACCATCAGCAACACCACCATCATTGTTTTTCTTGTAATCACAGCACCGTCATCATGTCCATCACCACCATTATCACCACCATCATCATGTCCAACACCACCAGCAACACCGCCGTCATCTTCCTTGTTATCACAGCACCATCATCAGGATCATCACCGCCACCACCATCACCACCATCAGCATGATCATGACCAGCACCATCGCCAGCAACACCATCATCACCGTCTTCTCTGTAATCACAGCACCATCATCAGGATCATCACCACCACCAGCAGCAACACCACTGTCATCTTCCTTGTTATCACAGCACCTTCATCAGGATCATCATCCCCATTATCACCACCATTACCATGATCATGACCTTCATCACCACCACCAGCAACACCATCACCATCTTCCTTGTTATCACAGCACCATCATCAGGATCATCACCACCATCACCATCACCACCATCAGCATGATCATGACCAGCACCATCGCCAGCAACACCATCATCACCATCTTCCTTGTTATCACAGCACCATCACCAGGATCAACACCATCATTATTAACCACCATCATCATGACCACCACCAGCAACACCGCCGTCATCTTCCTTGTAATCACAGCACCATCATCAGGATCATTATTACCACCACCAGCAACACCACTATCGTCGTCATCCTTGTTGTCACACCATCATCACTGTCATCATCACAGTCATGACCAGCAACACCACCAGCAACACCATCGTCACCGTCTTCCTTGTGATCACAGCACCATCATCAATACCATCACCACCATCACCATGATCATGACCAGCAACACCACCAGCAACACCATCGTCACCGTCTTCCTTGTGATCACAGCACCATCATCAGGATCATCACCACCACCATTATCACCACCATCACCACGATCATGACCAGCAACACCATCATCATCCTTGTTATCACAAAACCACCATGAGTACCATCAAAATCATCATCACTACAATCGCCACTATCATAGTTCCCCTCATCACCACTCAGCACCATCATATTCTTCATTTATATCAACAACTTCACCAAAATCACCTACTAGAGCTATATTTATTCATCGATCGGCTGGTTGTGTATTTTGTTATTAAGATGTGAGAGTTGTGTTTAAAATGACTTAAATTCAAAGCTCTATTGTAACAATCCCTTGTGGCATATCCATTCATTAACTGCCTACAGATAAATACGCAACTTAACCTTCTTGAAGGTCTCTCCAAAAACTTCCTGTATATAGGCCCTGGTTTCTTTAATGATTCACTTTTTTTTCCTATTTTTTCCCTGTTGGCAGAAAGGAGTATTTGTTTATGTTTGGTATAGGAACATATCAAGTCCAGATGACTGGATAAACAAAGTGTGGTACATACATACAATGGGCGGTTACTTCGCCATAAAAAGAATTGGAGTCAGTTCTAGTGAGGTACGTGAGCCTAGAGCCCGTCGTACAGAATGAAAAAGTCAGAAAGAGAAAAAACTGATGTATACTAACATACACACACACACACACACACACATATCGCAGAAGGCAATGGCACCCCACTCCAGTACTCTTGCCTGGAAAATCCCATAGATGGAGGGCCTGGTGGGCTGCAGTTCAAGGGGTCGCTAACAGTCAGACATGACTCAGCGACTCCACTTTCACTTTTCACTTTCATGTGTTGGAGAAGGAAATGGCAACCCACTCCAGTGTTCTGGCCTGGAGAATCCCAGGGATGGGGGAGTCTGGTGGGCTGCCGTCTATGGGGTTGCACAGAGTCGGATACGACTGAAGTGACTTAGCAGCATATATATATAGAGAGAGAGAATCTAGGAAATGATATTGATGAACTATTTGCGCGGAAGGAATGGAGACGTAGATATAGAGAATGGACTTGGGAACACAGTGGGGGAGGGAGAGAGTGGGGGGAATGGAGAAAGCAGCAGCAACCTATATACACTACCGACTGTAAGATGGACAGCCGGTGAGAAGCTGCTGCGCAGCAGAGGGAGCCCAGGCTGGTGCTCTGTGATGACCTGGAGGGGTGGCATGGGGCAAAGGAAGGCTCAGGAGTGAGTGCATGTATGTATAACTACAGCTGACTTGCACTATTGTACAAAGAAAACCAAGATAATATTGCAAAAAATTTTTTTTTTAATTTTAAAATCATCTCTGAAAAAGGAAAATGAGCCAGGTTGAATTTTGTGAGGTCTTGTTCGTGCTGATTCTTCATATAGTTAGTCCCCTCATGAAAGATGGTCTTCATACAGCCATCAGTTCAGTTCCGTTCAGTTGCTCAGAAGTGTCCGACTCTTTGCAACCCCATGGACTGCAGGCCTCCCTGTCCATCACCAACTCCCGGAGTTTTTATAGACAAACACATCTTGTTATGACTTTTACAGCAAAGACCTTTGCCAGCATGGCCTTCAGGGTGATTAGAATCCAGCTTCTTGGGGCCCGCGCGTGCTAAGCTGTCACTTCAGTCATGTTCGACTCTGTGACCCCACGGCCTGTAGCCCACCAGACTCCTCTGTCCATGGGATTTCCCAGGCAAGAAGACTGGAGTGGGTGGCCCTCTCCTTCTCCAGGGGAATCTTCCTGACTCAGGGATTGCAACAGCATCTCCTGCTTTGGCAGGCGGATTCTTGACCACTGAGCCACCAGGGCCCACCCTCCCTAAATGAGAAAGCCAGTGGGGACACGGATATAGCCACACACATATTTTAAAAGTGCCAGTTAGTTTGGGAGCAACTGTTCCAGAACATGAACCTCGGGATTCTGTCCTTCATTTCCATGTGCTTACGAGAAGACGCCCAAATGACTTTACGAACTCATTCCTTCACATCGAGGGGCCGCAAATGTTTTCTACGAAGGACAGTACTTTACATTCTTAAACCACAAGGCCCCTGCTGCGTCTATTCAAGCCTGCCACTGCAGTGCCAGCCGCAGAAAAGAGGCCAATTCGTGGGCATGGCCGCGTTCCATTCGCTTTTTTTTTTTTTAATGGCAGCCTCTGAGTTAGACTGCCCACTCCTGCTTCACATCTCCCCAAAGCAGGGGGGGCACTCTTTCAGTTCAATACCTGTCCGTGTTGGGCTTCTCAATTTTTGCTAAAAGCACGTCTGTCAATACTCTCTTGAGCTCAGTTGATGCCGGGGACACAGGGACCTGCAATTCACTGACCACAGCGGCCGCACTTCAGTTCCTCGGCTGAGCAAACACTTCCAATTCACTCGCTCCATCTCTTTAAACAATGACACTCCTCTGAGAGAATCGATCTGAACGTCGGCCTCTGGGCTCCATCGTTGAAGCCATGATTGATGCTCCCAAAATTACCCCTCCCCACAGCAACAGGGTCAACTGCATGTCCTTCACGTCCTGAGTGGATTCCGACCCTGCGTCGAGGATCTGCGTCTCTCTAAATATCTGCATATCTCTCCAACCTGTGACATTGACGTGTTCATTATCCTAAACGAGTATTCCAGGTAGCTGTCTGGTTTCTCCTGTGTGGTAACAAGGACAGGGGTAGCGACCACATTGAGCCAAGTGGACTGATAATTAGAAGCTGACCAGTAAGTGTTCTTGAGAGTCCCTTGGACAGCGAGGAGACCAAGCAAGTCCATCCTAAAGGATGTCAATCCTGAATACTCACTGGAAGGACGGATGCTGAAGCTGCAACTCCAATACTTTGGCCACCTGATGCAAAGAGCTGACTCACTGGAAAAGACCCTGATCCCAACTCACTGTAAAAGACCCTGATCCCAGGAAGGATTGAGGGCAGGAGGAGAAGGGAATGAGAGAGGATGAGATGGTTGGATGGCATCATCGACTCAATGGACGGTGAGAGGAAGCAAATCCGGGAGATGGTCAAAGACAGGGAAGCCTGTCCTTGGGGTCACAAAGAGTTAGACAGGACTGAGTGACTGCGCAACACAATAAATAAGTATTCATGAGATCAATGAAGACAGGGGAACAACTGTGTTTTTGTTCATGTCAGGGCCCACAGAATAGGAAAGGTTAACAACCAAGCCAAAGAAAGTCAGTGAAGCAAGGTTACCAGTGGCACCCCCTGGATTTGCAGAGCTGCAGGACAAGGAAAAACCAGGTATGACCACCATCCCGAGAACCCACCAACCCAAGACACAAAAAGCCCAGGGATGGCACAGTGGATAAGAATCTGCCTGTCAATGCAGGGGACGTGGGTTCAATTCCCGGCCCGGGAAGATCGCACACGTCTCAGAGCAACTAAGCCCATGATTCACAAGTACTGAGACCCCGAGCCTCAACAACTGAAGCCCGCATGCGTGGAACCCATGCTCCATGGCAAGAGAAGTCACTGCAGTGAGAAGACCACCCACCACAACTGGAGAGGAGCCCCCGCTCACTGCAACCAGAATAAAAGCCTCGCCCAGCAGTGAAGACCCAGCACAACCAAAATTTAAAAAAAGAGCCCAGGAAGCAGGGAGCAGCTACTGAGCAGGACCTTCTGTGCTTGTTGCAGAGTCCACTAAACAGAGAAAATGAGGAAGGGAACTGGTCAGTTTCCCAGCCTCCCAGCGGAGCATGCTGAAAAGTCATTCAAACACAATTTCGTTTCTTGGGGGATGGGAAGACAAGACGATCTTCTCTGCTGAGCAGAGGGGAAGCAGACTGTGAGGGTCTCAAGAGGGTTTCCCAAGGAGAGAGAGATGGTTTTTGGAAGCGTGAAGGTGGAGGACAGTTGTTCTAGCCTCTTCTGACCTCAGCAGGAGGTGCAGATAGAAAATACACAGTCCAGGTTGTATTAAGATTCCTAGCACAGTTGATATTTAACATGGAGAACCAACAAGGACCTGCTGGACAGCACAGGGAACTCTGTTCAATACTCAGTAATAACCTTACGGTCACCACGGGGAAGGATGGGGGAAGGGATAGTCAGGGAGTCTGGGATGGACATGGACACCCTGCTGTATATAACGTGGACAACCAACAAGGACCTGCTGGATAGCACATGGAACTCTGCTTAATACTCTGTAATAACCTTATGGTTCCCAGGGGGAAGGATGGGAGAAGGGATAGTCAGGGAGTCTGGGATGGACATGGACACACTGCTGTATTTAACATGGGGAACCAACAAGGACTTGCTGAACAGCACAGGGAACTCTGCTCAGTGTCATGTGGCAGCCTGGATGGGAGGGGAGTTTGGGGGAGAACGGATACATGGATACCTATGGCTGAGCCCCTTTGCTTTCCACCTGAAACCATCACGACATAATTAATCAGCTATACCTCAATGCAAAATGCTTTGGGTGTTAAACTAAAAAAAAAGAAAAAGATTACTAGAGCAATTGGAACAGATGACCACCCACTAACACTGAAGTCAGTCGTATCCAGCTCTTTGTGGCCCCATGAACTGCGACCAAATGTCCACGGGAGTTCCCAGGCATGAATACTAGAGTGGGTTGCCATGTTCTTCTCCAGGAGATCTTCCAGACCCAGGTTCTCTCCTGCACTGTAGGCAGACACTTTACCGTCTGAGCCACCAGGGAAGTCTGACCAACGAGGTGGCTTTACTTAAGCGACGAGAAGGTGATGGTCACATGGTTCTGCAGGACAGACGTGCAGTAGTAAGGAGTTCACAGCGGGGGTTCCTTCCGTGGGTTGTGAGGGAAGCTCTGTTCCACGTTTCTCTCTCCGCTCAGAGCTGTCAGCATTGGTCCTCGATGGGTTTTGGCTTGGAGATGCACCCCTTCCATCTCTGAGTCTCTGCCTCCATCATCATAGAGGTTTTCCCTCTGAATCTCTGCGGGCTTCATTCTGATCTCATCCCTTCCCTGAAACCCGCTTCCGTTGATGCTTCTCTGTTCCTCCTATTTCTCCTCCATCATCCTCCTCCTCCCAATGTAAGGGCTCAATCCCTGTTTATTAAATTCACGATCTGCTCATACCAAAGCTGTGAACACTTCTGCTAAGATTTGTTTGTTTCTTTATTAAGATCCACTCTCCAGATTGAAAATTGTTTTGCCCAAGACAAAACAAAGACCAAGCTTGCTGGTGATGTGTTTGACTCTTTTCCCTCCTATATTCAGTTCAGTTCAGTTGCTCAGTAGTGTCCGACTCTCTGCGACCCCATGAATCGCAGCACGACAGGCCACCCTGTCCATCACCAACTCCCGGAGTTCACCCAAACTCACGTGCATCGAGTCGTGATGCCATCCAGCCATCTCATCCTCTGTCGTCCCCTTCTCCTCCTGCTCCAATCCTTCCCAGCATCAGAGTCTTTCCCAGTGAGTCAACTCTTCGCATGAGGTGGCCAAAGGATTGGAGTTTCTGCCTCAGCATCAGTCCTTCCAAAGTCCTTCTGAAATGCTGATGCAAACGCTTCACTAAGACTTCATGGGCAAAGCTCACAGAGAAGGGACAGCTTCCCACCAGCTAGTTTTTTTTTTTCTTTTTATCCAGTCGTAGAAAGGAAGGAAGTGAGATGTACAGGGTTCTTATGTTTTATTTCTCCCGCTCCCAACTCCCTACCACGTAACCATCAGTCTGCTCTCAGTATGAGCTTGAGTGTCTTGCTTTTTTTTTTTCTGGTTTTGCTTTTCAGACTTGACACATAACTGTAAAAAACACAGTATGTGTCTTTGTCAGATTTTTCCTTTACTAAACACATTGTCACTGAGATCCATCCATATTGCTGCCAATGACAGGATTTCCTTCTTTTAATGGTGGAATAATATCCCACTGAATATATCGATCGCATGATCACATCTTGTTTGTCCTTTCATGCACTGACGGACCCTGATTTCATCCACTGAGGGACTGTCCACATCTTGGCTATTCTAACTAATGCTACAATGAACACAGGGCTGCATACATCTTCCCAAGTTAGTATCTTTTGCTTTCTTTGGATAAATACTCAGAAGCGGGTTTGATGGATCTTACGGCTGCTGTTTTTCTTTTTTTTCTTTCTTTTTTTGAGGAACCTCCACACTGTTTTCCATAGGGGCTGTACCGATTTACATTCCTGCCGACAGCTAGCAGCAGTTGGCTCTTGTCCACATCCTTGCCAAATCTGTCTTTTCAATATCAGGTGTTCTAACAGGTGTGAAGGGATATCTCCTGGTGTTGAGTTGCAGTTCCCTGATAATTAAGGATGTTGAGCATCTTTTCAAGGACCCACTGACCTTGTGTCATGGCTTCTTCGGAAAACACCTATTCTGACTTTCTGCCCATTTTTATCATCAATAGAAATTTCTGAATGAATACACTAACTCTTCTTATAAAGGCACCAGTTATAACGGATTGACGGTCCCTGCTAATACCGTATGACCTCATTTTTACCTTGATGACATTTGTAAAAGCCCTATTTCCAGATCAGGTGACATCCATACATATTGGGGGCCTGCTAAAAGCTCGACATATCTTTGCAGGGTTGGCGGGGGGAGGATACAATTCAACCTCTACTCAGTTCAGTTCAGTTCAGTCGCTCAGTCATGTCCAACTCTTTACGACCTCATGAATCGCATCACACCAGGCCTCCCTGTCCATCAGCAACTCCCGGAGTTCGCTCAAAATATAAACTCAAAACATGTGACAAGAAAAAGGTCTGAAGAATGCTTAGCCAAGGCGTGGTCTCTAAAAGTTTTTAAAAGATTCCAACTGACATTCTGTGAGGGCTAAGTTGCTTCAGTCACGTCCGACTCTTTGCGACCCTGTGGACTGTAGTCCCCCAGGGTCCTGTGTCCATGGGATGCTCCAGGCAAGAATACTGGAGTGGGTTGCCATTTCCTTCCCCAGAGGATCTTCCCAACCCTGGTCTAGAACCCACATCTATTATGAATCCTGCATTGGCAGGCGGGTTCTTTACCACTGAACCACCAGGGAATCCCAATAAGCATTTATAAACTCCCAGACTATATCCCACCCCCGCCACATCTTATGTGCCCCCAGACACCTCATGCTACCTCCTCGTAGCTTGTGTACTTTAAACCATGACCATAGTAATTCTAATACTAAGGGGCCTCCCCTGGGGGCTCAGTGATGAGGAGAGTCGTCCCGCCAATGCAGGAGACCAGAGTTCAATCCCGGTCTGCAAAGATTCCACTTGCGGCAGAGTAGCCAAGCCCATGCACCGCAAGTACTCAGCCCGTGCTCCACAAGTACTCAGCCCATGCACCACAAGTACTCAGCCCGTGCTCCACAACAGGAGAAACCTTGGCAAGAAAAAGCCCAAGCACATCAACCAGCAAAAACCTAGTGCAGACCTAAATAAACAGCATAAATATAATAAAAAAGTGACAATAATAATGGGCTTCTCAGCACTAGTAATAAAAATCTGCTTGTCAGTGCAGGAGATATAAGACACCCGGGTTCTATCCCTGGGTCGGTAAGATCCCCTGGGGAAAGACATGGCAACTCACTCCAGTATTCTTGCCTGGAAAATCCCACAGACAGACTAACCTGGCGGGCTACAGTCCATGGGGTTGCACAGAGTTGGACATGACTGAGTGGCTAACACACACGCAATAATAATAATAATTGCACAACTTTAATTAAAAAAAATTAAAAGCTAGAGGAAGCGCATTTCCCCCTAAGTCTAGAGAAAGCCCTCTGAGATGTTAAGCTCAACTCTTTTTCCTACCTGTGAACTTTAATTAATTCCTCGGAAACGATTCCATCTCCATGAAATCAAATTATAGACAACTGCATTTAAAGCCGGGCAACCCACCGCTATCCCCGAAATGCAAGTGCGTTCGTGTGCTGGCTATTCCGTCACAATTTTCTGCTTCCTTCTCCTGGAACACCTCTGCGGTTTGCTATTTTGGCGAAACATGCAGCTTCAGAAAGACTGAAGCTGGTAATTGTCGTGCAGAGGGTTTCCTCTGGGGAAACTGAAGTCTCAGCTGCAAAATGCTTCCTCCTTGGTGCACGTGATCTGCTTGTTGCAGGAAGCAGAGGGGATCTCTTTTCTTTCTCATTTTATAATTCACATTGGATCTATATAACTTTTTTGTTAAGTATGAGAACATTTCAGGTTCAATATAGATGAGCCAAGAACTACACGCATTTGCCAAAAAAAAAAAAAAAACTGCTGATATATATACACTGAAAATGATAGTGTCACTCACTCAGTCATGTCTGACTCTTTGCAACCCCGTGGACTCTAGCCCACCAGGCTTCTCTGTCCAAGGGATTTTCCCGGCATGAATACTGGAGTGGGTTGCCATGCCCTTCTCCAGGGGATCTTCCTGAGCCAGAAATCGAACCTGCGTCTCCTGACTACAGGGAGATTCTTCACTGTCTGAGCCACCAGGGAAGCCCACCCATATACAGCACCATGCGTGAAACAGACAGCTAGTGGCAGGCTGCTATGTATAGTACAGGGACCTCAGCTCGGGGCTCTGTGGTGACCTAGAGGGGTAACGGGGGGTGGGTGGGGGGCTCAAGAGGGAGAGGGTACACGTATACGTACGGCTGATTCACACTGCTGAGCAGCAGAAACTGGCACAATATTGTAAAGCAATTATCTGCCAATTATAAAAGATAATAATAGGGCTGCCACCGCACGTCATCATCGGTGAGAGAAAACGCACACCTATAGGTTGATTCTGGCTATGACTGTTAGTACCAAGACATCCAACCAAGAGTCAGATAATTCACGGACAGGTTATCCACAGCAGCCTAGGGAGGACCTCGGAACTCTGGGATTCACGTGCTGGTTGAATCCCCGGTCACTCCCAGGTCATATGACCATTGAGTCGTAGGGTAGTCAATCTACTAAAATCCCTTTCTTTGGGAGAGGGGGAGGTGGGAGGGAAACATCCTTATACAACATGCTAGTCTCATTACCTGACTTAAACTCAAAAGGAAATATCGAACTGAGCTTTCTTATGTTTTTATCGATTTAATTTTCTTAGGGAAGAGACAATTTCCTCTCAACAATTTACTACTCTATTTTTTTAATTTAAACTTTTTTTTTAAAAATTTTTGGATGCACCCCGCTTCATGTGGGACCTTATTCCCCTCCCAGGGATCAAGCTCACGCCTCCTGCACTGGAAAGTGGAGTCTTCACCACTGGATGGCCAGGAGAGTCCCTAAGCTATGTGTCAAAATGTAGGAAATTAACATTATAGTGATATCATAAGATTTCTGCAGTCTAAAATGTAGCATTATGAAAATGAAGCAGGGCAAAGACTAATAGAGTTTTGCGAAGAGAACGCACTGGTCATAGCAAACACCCTCTTCCAACAACACAAGAGAAGACTCTGCACATGGACATCACCAGATGGTCAACACTGAAATCAGATTGATTATATTCTTTGCAGACAAAAATAGAGAAGCTCTATACAGTCACCAAAAACAAGACCGGTGACTGTGGCTCAGATCATGAACTCCTTATTACCAAATTCAGACTCAAATTGAAGAAAGTAGGGAAAACTGCTAGACCATTCA
>SJYQ01000994.1:1015947-1108351 GCA_006410935.1 Redunca redunca
CTCAACATTCAGAAAACGAAGATCATGGCATCCGGTCTCATCACTTCATGGGAAATAGATGGCGAAACAGGGGAAACAGTGTCAGACTTCATTTTTGGCGGCTCCAAAATCACTACAGATGGTGATTGCAGCCATGAAGTTAAAAGACGCTTACTCCTTGGAAGAAAAGTTATGACCAATCTAGACAGTATATTCAAAAGCAGAGACATTACTTTGCCGACTAAGGTCCGTCTAGTCAAGGCTATGGTTTTTCCTGTGGTCATGTATGGATGTGAGAGTTGGACTGTGAATAGGGCTGAGCACCAAAGAATTGATGCGTTTGAGCTGTGGTTTTGGAGAAGACTCTTGAGAGTCCCTTGGACTGCAAGGAGGTCCAACCAGTCCATTCTAAAGGAGATCAGCCCAGGGTGTTCTTTGGAAGGAATGATGCTGAAGCTGAAACTCCAGTACTTTGGCCACCTCATTGGAAGAGTTGACTCATTGGAAAAGACCTGATGCTGGGAGGGATTCGGGGCAGGAGGAGAAGGGGACGACAGAGGATGAGATGGCTGGATGGCATCACTGACTTGATGGACATGAGTCTGAGTGAACTCCAGGAGTTGGTGATGGACAGGGAAGCTTGGCGGCTGTGATTCATGGGGTCACAAAGAGTCAGACACGACTGAGTGACTGAACTGAACTGAAGAAAGTATTTCACTAGGCAAAGATTTCAGAGGAGCAGCAAAGCTTTTAATGATTTTTTTTTTCATAGTTTTAGAAGATAAGTATATTTGAATTTGGTAAGAAAGGAAACTTATGCTCTTTGACATAAATTTTATTGCACAGTCTGCTGAGTAAAAAAATAGGCATTAGCTTTCCTTCGGATGTAATTCCATTTATGAATCCTCCAATGTCTAAAAATAGAGGGATGCAAAAAAAAAAAAAAACCCCATGTGAGCACTTTGCATGTTGAATTGCACCATCAAAGCACCTCCCCATAGATCTGTCATGGTTTTTATTTATGCCTCCCCCTCTCACCATTCTGTACATTTTTATCTCTTGGTCCATCTAGAGAAGCAACGAACAAGAAGCTTAGCTTTCGGAAACTCGGAAAGAGTTTCTTCATCTCGTGGTAAAGGAGTGGATGTTTGGATCATCATCTCAAGACTGATGGGAACATTTCCATCACGGATCCTCCATAGAAAAGATAACTTTCCAATTCTTTCTTTGTTTTTTTTTTTTTTTCCTCCGTGGAAACTTAAAGCACTCTCTGCTTGAATTCACTGTGTCTATTGATGCCTTTCTGAACCTTATAGTTTTTGCTGGGACTCACGTACTTTCCCATCAAAGGGCTTATATTTCTTTACATCATCTTTTTTGCTGTTTTGTGGCTCAGTCGTGTCTGACTCTTTGTGACCCCATGGGCTGCAGCACACCAGGCCTCCCTGTCCATCACCAACTCCCAGAGCTTACTCAAACTCATGTCCATTGAGTCGGCAATGCCATCCAACCATCTCATCCTCTGTTGCCTACTTCTCCTCCCGCCTTCAATCTTTCCCAGCATCAGGGTCTCTTCCAATGAGTCAGTTTTTCGCATCAGGTACGAAAGGATTGGAGTTTCATCTTCAGCATCAGTCCTTCCAATGAACACCCAGGACTGATCTCCTTTAGGATGGACTGGCTGGATCTCCTCGCAGTCCAAGGGACTGTCAAGCGTCTTCTCCAACGCCACAGTTCAAAAGCATCAATTCTTCAGTGCTCAGCTTTCTTTATAGTCCAACTCTCACATCCATACATGACCACTGGAAAAACCACAGTTTTGACTAGACGGATCTTTGCTGGATTCACCCAAAACCTTGCCTATGCTAAGTACAAACAGTGATCCATCACTATTTCTCAGTGAATCATCCAAGAAGGCTGCAAGGAGAATAAGAAATGGAGGAGAGAAGAAAAACTACACAAAGATTCCCCGCTGGGCCCTAAAGACCCACAGAGGATCTGGCTCGAGTTAGAACCGCAGTGAAGATACAGCTCGTGAGGTGAACGTGTGCGCTTTTGATGGAGTGATGGATTATGTCGCATCATAAATAGAACACAACCCAGCTCAAAGCACCCATCTTAAGGCAAAGGGAGAGGAGTGCTCAGGGACATGTCGTTTTCAGAACTCGTGGAAACTGCAAAAGCTCCTTGACTTGAGACGAATCAGTACCCTCAGTGTTCCTCCCTTTCAGATGGGCACACACCCTCTTCCCCAGGGGAAAACTCCAGGATTGTACACGGGATCGCAGTCAAGGCAGAAAAGGCAGTGTCCTGATGAAGGGAGAATTCAAAGTGCCTGGGGGCTCTAGGAGGAAGACACGGTCTAGTCATCTCCATGCGCAATTTGGCTTTTTCCAGAAAATCGGAACACACGGGATCTGGCGGGGATTATGGGCAGTTTTTCTTATGGATTTTCCTCCTAAATCACACACACAGACACACTGACACACACAGACACAGGACAAACTACACACCAACCTGCGTCATCACCGCTCCAAATCATCAGAGACGTGAAATCTACCAAGAATTTTTTTTTTTTTTTGCAGTTTTAAAAATCTGTTTCCAGTTGTAGAAACTTACTTTTCCAAGCCTACATAGAATATTCGACTGAATTAATGAGACAGAGACGACCTTGTGTCTCAGCTTCATTTCATCCTAACAAGGGGTCAGGGCGTGAACAGACAGCCCTTTTTCACACTTTCTGTCTGCAAGCTCCCCGGTGATGTGTAGGTCCGATTTATGGACGCAGGGCTGCTGTTGTGCACGCCTCCCAAACACTCTGCGGTCCTGATAACCGAACTGAACGGAGTATCAGCTTCTGTTCGCCTTCACTGCATCCTGCATGTCTCTGTATGCAGCATAAGGAGAAACTGAAAGAAGTGAAGTCGCTCAGTCGTGTCCGACCCTCAGCGACCCCGTGGACTGCAGCCTTCCAGGCTCCTCCGTCCATGGGATTCTCCGGGCAAGAGTACTGGAGTGGGGGGCCACTGCCTTCAACACGCAACTAACTCCTTACAGAAACAGCCTCGGTGACCATAAAGAGGCAAAACATGAAACGAAGTCGTGTTTAACCGTAAAGGAGAGAACGTGAAACTAACTGATTACAGAAACAGCCTGCTTAACCGTAAAGGGAGTAACAGGTGAAATTAATTCATGTCTAACGGTAAAGGAGAAAACAAGAAATTGATGCATTATAGAAACAGCCTGCTTAACTGGAAAGGGAGTAACACATGAAATGCATTCATGTGTAACTATAAGGAGAAAACAAGAAATTAATTCATTACAGAACCATCCTGGTTAACCGTAAAGGGAGTAAAACATGAAATTAATTCGTTACAGAATCATCCTGGTTAACCGTAAAGGGAATAAAACAAGAAATTAATTCATGTTTAACTACAAAGGAGAAAATATGAAACTACGTCACTGCACCCACAGCCTGGTTAACCTAATTCATTACACCAACAGCCTGGTTAACCTAATTCATTACACCAACAGCCTGGTTAACCATAAAGGAGAAAACATAACAGGAATCCATGGTACCAGCATTAATGAACGTAAGTCATTATACAAACAGCCTGGTCTCAGCAAGCAGGGGACCAGACAGACAGGAATCTACTCCCCTTCAGGACACTGGAGAGACGTAATCTTCCAGTGACGGATGCTGGTAATGAGACCAACACTGCATGGCCATGAAAGTGAAGCCACAAGAACATACCCATGTTTACTATCTTCTAATTATTTCCTATACAGTCGCTTAGACCCAAATCACTACAATAGGAAAAGACATTCACAGGAGATATAATACCATTGGGCTTCCCTGGTGGCTCAGACAGTAAAGAATCCGTCTGCAATGCAGGAGACCTGGGTTTGATCTCTGGGTCAGGAAGATCCCCTGGAGAAGGGCATGGCTACTCACTGCAGTATTCTTGCCTGGAGAATCCCAAGGAGGAGCCTGGCAGGATACAGTCCATGCGGTTGCAAAGAGTCGGACACAACTGAGCAACTAAGCACACCCACACACACACAATACTATTATTATTCATAAGTGAGGTCACACTAAGGAGGTTGAAGGCTTCACCAAGACGATATGCAAAATAAACAACAGTGTCCAAACCAGCAGAGTCTCTGGCAGCAAATGAAGCTATTACTCGTCCTGGGGGTGGGATGAAAGAAAGTGAAAGTCTCTAGCAAATGAAGCTATTACTCGTCCTGGGGGTGGGATGAAAGAAAGTGAAAGTCTCTAGGTCTCGTCTGACTCTTTGCAACCCCATGGACTATCCAGTCCGTGGAATTCTCCAGGCCAGAATACCGGAGTGCCTAGCCTTTCCCTTCTCCAGGGGACCTTCCCAACCCAAGGATTGAACCCAGGCCTCCTGCATCGCTGCGAGATTCTTTACCTGCTGAACTACAAGGGAAGCCCTTGTGAGTGGTGGGATACTGAACAAATAAGGAGCAAATTTTTGGACACGCACACATGTTCTAGCAGACTAACTTGTACCTCAAGTTTCTAACAGTTTTTTTTTTAATATTGCTTATAAATATGCATAGAGAGCAAACGTGGTTTTTAATACATCCTAAGTGACTTGGATGAGGGGGTAGATAGCATCACCGACACAATGGATATGAATTTGAGCAAACTCCAGGAGATGTTGAAGGACAGGGAAGCCTGGCATGCTGCGGTCCATGGGGTCACAAAGAGTCGCAATGACTGAGCGGCTTCACAGCAACAACGTCCCTGGGACTTGTTCTAGTAGTGGGAAAAAGTTATAAACTGCCAAGTGAGTTGAAACTCATATTCTGGAAGATGACAAACGCAAAGGGAAATTCTCTTCCTTACAGAACAGGTTTTCTAACTTGTAAGGCGTGCTAAGCCAATAGTATTATTCGAAACATGCAAAATTTCTAAACCCTCCACAGGATTATTCTTCTACTGGAGAACTTCTTAAGCTGGGAGAGAAACACGTGTTGCCAGAAATCCACTCTCACTTAACCGTGTTCACAACATACTAAATTGTTTTCAATTAATCCTTGTCAGGGAGATATTTATCTAATAATCTTTCCCAATTATCTCCACTTACAAGCCACGTCTACACAACGTCAAACATCCCCCTGACATGAAAATGGGAAGCAATTAGTGACTCTCACGTAGCTTCGTGCTGATGTGGACCGGCTAAAACACCTGTCTCACCGTGTTAACTGGCACAGCTTTAAGTTTTTCACCTAGATTTTTTTTTCCCCCTCTGCATACACCTGAACTATTTGTGACTTGATGAGAAGAGAAAGGCACTTAATTTTTCCTTTATCTGATGTTAAAAAAAAAAAGAATTGTGCTATTGTCTTCGGCTGTTCTGAGAGCCTGTTCCAAGAAATGCATTTCAATGCTTCTTTGGTGATTAATTTCTGTAAATCAAGTGGGTTGCTAAAAATCCAGTTGACGACTCAGGCCGTAAAAGACAAAGCTTAGGAATAAAGCAGAAGGTAATACTCTACTCTTTGTTAAAAAAAAAAAAAAAAAGGCCATTCCTGATATATTGTCATTTGCAGCAACATGGATGGACCGAGAGCTGATGATACTAAGTGAAGTGATTCAGAAATAGGAAGACAAATATCATGTGATATCACTTAGATGTGGAATCTAAACCATGGCACAAAGGAAGTTATCTATAAAAGAGAAACAGACTCAGAGGCACAGAGACCAGATGTGTGGCTGCCTAAGGGTAGGGGGAGAGATGGAATAGGACCTTGGGGTTAGCAGATGGAAACTACTGTATTTAGAACAGACAAGCCAAGTTCCTACTGTACAGCAAAGGGGACCACATTCAATATCCGGTGATAAACCACCATGGAAACGAACATAAAAACCAATATGTGTGTGTGTGTGTGTGTGTGTGTGTGTGTGTGTAACTGAATCTCTTTGCTGTAGAGCAGAAGCTAACTCAACATTGTAACTCAAGTACACATCAATTAAAAATATATATATTCCATTTCTCAAAACTCCCCTTTTGTTAAAGCCATATTAGGAACTGTCAGAAGTGACATACCCTCGGTCCCATTTCCTAAACTGACCCTTCCACTATGACATATAAACACTTATGTTCCAGACAATCTACATTAAAGATGGACTGGACATTATAGTGGACAGAGACCTATGTACAAAGTAGCTGAAAAGTCCTGGTTCTCCGGGATCCCCTAGTGGCTCAGATGATCAAGAATCTGCCTGTCCCACCCGGGTTCGATCATTGGGTTGGGAAGATCCCCCTGGAAGAGGGCATGGCAACCGCCTGCAGTATTCTTGCCCGGAGGATCCCATGGACAGAGGAGCCTGGTGGGCTACAGTCCATGGGGTCGCAAAGAGTCAGACACGACTGAGTGAGAAATATCTTCAGGTTCTCTGTTCTTGTATTAACCATGCTTCACAAACATCCGATTAGGAGCTGGATATGTGTGCAAAGAAGTCTCCCAGCTCATCTCTATTTTATACCCAAGGAAAATGAGGCACGCACGAGTTGAAGAACCCGCCCATAATCACTCAGCCGGCAAGAGAACAGGCTGGCATTTGCAGCCTGGCAGGGGTGTTCTTAGGCAATCCATGCTGCAGGCTCAGTGGAAGGACTGAAGCAAGCTGACCGTCGGGAGGACGCAGAGAAGTTACCGCATCCCTACCTTCACAGCAGCACTGCACACAATACTCAAGGCAGGGGAACTACCAAAGCAGCCACGCACACACAAATGGACAGGCAAGGTGGTGTATAGGTGTAGGCCGGCGGTGGAGTATCACTCACCTATTAAAAAGGAAATTCCTACTGTCTGCGACAACGTGAGTGGGCCTCGACGGCATAACGCTCACTGAGATTGGTTTTAAAAAAGCACAAATATTGTACTCACATCTCTGTGGAATCTAAAAATCATACTGTATCACTTATATGTAGAATCTAAAAAAAAAAATAGTACAAGGGAACCACTTTACTAAACAGATGTAGGGAACCAACTTATGGTTACCAAGGGGAAAGGAGGGGGGCAGGGATAAACTGGGAGACTGGGATGGGCAAAAATACACAGTACTCTCTAAAAAACAGGTAACTAACAGAAACCTACTGCACAGCACAGGGAACTCTGTTCTACACTCTGTAGTGAGCTATGCCACAAAAGAATCTGAAAAAGAGGGGATATACGTATATATTTAGCAGATTCACTTTGCTGTCCAGCGGAAACACACACAGCATTGTATACCATCTATACTCCAATTAAAAAGTTTTCTAAGAACACCAAACTCATAGAAGAAGAGATCAGATTTGCTGCAGCCAGAAGTCAGGGGGTAGGGGAGGCGAAGGGGGTTGGATAAGAGTTGTCAGAATGTAGAAGCTCCCAGGTCTAAGATACACAAGCACCAAGGGGTGTAACGTACACGGTTGACAGCCGTAGTTACCACTGCTCAATGAGACACAGGCAACTTGGAGATCGCACCAGGCCAGGTTCGATGCATGAGACAGGGCGCTCAGGGCTGGTGCTCTGGGATGACTCTGAGGGATGGGATGGGGAGGGAGGTGGGAGGAGGGTTCAGGATGGGGAGCACATGTATACCCACGGCTGATTCATGTCGATGTATGGCAAAAACCACCACTATATTGTAAAGTAATTAGCCTCCAATTAAAATATTTTCTTTTAAAGAGTTCTCATCACAAGGAAAAAAAATCTTTTTTTCTTTTTCTTACAGCTATATGAGATTTTGGTGGGAGGTGGTCTAGTTGCTCTGTGGTGTCCAACTTTTTGCAACCCTATGGAGTGTAGGCAGCAAGCTCCCCTGTCCACGGGATTCCCCAGGCAAGAATACTGGAGTGGGTTGCCTGCCCTCCCCTCCAGGGTACCTTTCCAACCGGTGATTCGAACTCGTGTCTCCTGCAGGCAGATTCTCGACAGACGGTGCCTCCAGGGAAGCCCATGAGAAGACGGACGTTAGCTACAACTGTTGCGGTGATCACGTCTCTCAATTCATGGAACTCAAACTGTCATGCCTCTGCCTTCAACTTGCATGGGGATGTCCCTCAGAGACATCTCACTAAAAGCGGGGAGGGGGGAGAATTAACTGACATCCTCTCAAATAAATTCACCACTAAGTTGCTTTTAAAAAGGGGAGAGAATCCACCTGACCCAGAAGAGATCAGATCTTGAGGTCTTGACCAAAGGAACAAGGAGCTGAAAAGATTATGCTAACACAGGAAGAAGCCATTCAGAGGTACAGCTGCTTCTAAATGTCAGATGAGGGAAGAGAACCATTTGGGTGTTTTCCTTGATGCCATTCACTTACACCCACTCTGGGCATCTGGACATCTTTAAAAGCGCCTTCATTTCATCCCTGGGTCAGGAAGCTTCCCCTGGAGGTGGGCATGGCAACCCACCCCAGTATTCTTGCCTGGAGAATCCCATGGACAGAGGAGCCTGGTGGGCTACAGTCCACAGGGTTGCAAAGAGTCAGACACGACCGAGTGACTAACATTTTCACTACGCTCCTGTGTAAAATCAGCATCGCTTTTGAATACTAGTAAGGTTTGCCATAAACCTCTTTTCACACCTCCAACCAAAAGTTGGGTGTCTGCTTTCTAGAGTTTAAACCTCACAGCTTCAAAATCTTCACCCAAGCCATCACAACTAACATCGACTCCTTGACATGTATAACAGAAAGCAGTAAATTTTTAACTACCCAGCATTAAAATTACAGTTTAATAATAATAAAAAAAAAAACCTATTCTGGCGTTACAAAGGTAAACAAAGGAATTACCATCTCAGAATGAGTAGTGACGGAGAAACTTCACATTAACTGTTTAGTGGTGTGTGGGTTGTTTTCGATCACGGAAACACTTTACGATAAATTTCAAACTGCGATAAAAGCTGCCCAAATTTTGTATGAGATTTCTGTCGCTGCCATAACAAATCGCCACTGATGTTGCAGCTTTAAGGGGCAGCTATTGAGGCTCTTAGAGATCTGAAGGCCAGAGTTCCACCAGGCTAAAATTGAGGGGTGGGCAGGGCTTTCTGGAGGCTCAAGGGGAGAAATCTTGTCTTTTCCAGCTTCAAGAAGCTGCCAAATCCCACGACTTCCGGCTCCGTCTTGTCCTCAAAGGCAGCAGTGGACGCTGTGCCTTTTCCCTGTTGCTTTCCTCTGGCCCTGCTCACCTTTTCTCTCTCCCTCATCCACAATTAACGGTCTCTGCAATCACATATGGACCCACCCAGATAAGCCAGAATATATTCTCTGCATCTTAAAGTCAACGGGTAAGCAGGTATTAATTTTAGATGCAACCTCCTCCGCTTAGCACTCTAAGGTAATATCCAGTCAGTGTTTCCTGGGCTTAGGACTTGCCCTTCCCTCCATGGGTGGTCACGCACGCCTGCTAAGTGGCTCCTGTCGTGTCGTGTCCGACTCTTTGCAACCCCGTGGACTGCAGCAGCCAGGCTCCTCTATCTGTGGGATTCTCCAGGCAAAAACAGTGGAGTGAGTTGCCATTTCCTCCTCCAGGGACTTTTCACCACCCAGGGATCGAACCCACGCCTTCTGCATTGCAGACGGGTTCTTTACCACTGAGCCACCCAGGAAGCCCGCCCTTCTCTGGGGGAGCCACTATTCTGCTTACAGTAAGTGCGTGTCTCTGGAAATTAAGAATGGCTGTCTCGGGTCCCGTGACAACAGGTAAAGCTTAACTGGCACGTGACACCAACCCATAATTACATTATTGGTAGTGAAGTCACGTGGACACACCAACTGATCAAAGCATCAGGACAAACCAAAAATAAGTAAATAAACAACCGAGTGCCAAAATGGAATTCTGAATTCCACTGGCATCACCAGACATCTATTTAATCAAAGGCACAGTTACGAATATAGATACGCCCTAAAGGAAGCTCTTTGCAGGGACCAGCATGAAGCCATAATGTCCATGTGTTATGGCAGAAGTCGGGTTTCTTCATTTAGGAAGAACCAGTAATTAAATATCTAAACCTCCGTGGTCACTGTCAAACGGACACGAATTGTCTTTTTTAAACGCACAGATCTCCTGACCCAATAGGCTGCAATTTTCTGTTTCTGCAAACACACGGGCGTGTGGCTTCACTCACCAGCGAAAATCCATTATTTATATATTATAGGGAGATCAATTTTAGCTCTTCAGCCCCTATGAGATTTCTGACTCTCCCATCAAGATGGTGTGAGATACAGCGTGCAAAAGTGCTATAAAAATACCCCAGGAGTCAACAAACAGCACCGCCTTTATTCTTAAATTTAGATTGCTTCTCTGTCAGGCAGCATTTTTCACATGTATTTTCCCCCAAAAACTCCTATTGAATACTGAACCACAAAGATATGGCCACATTGCTTATGGTTTCCATCCAAACAATTGCACATTTATGAGTCTGCCATCAAGGAAGCTATTGACTTTTCTTCCTGGATGGTCTAATTGTGCCCTGCCTCTCAAGGCTCAGACTGTAAAGGACCTCCCTGCAACACGGGAGACCCTCGTTTGATCCCTGGGTTGGGAACGTCCCTTGAAGAAGGGAATGGCAACCCACTCCAGTATTTCTGCCTGGAGAGTCCGACGGACAGAGGAGCCTGCCGGGCTATCGTCCAGGAGGTCAAAAAGGGACAGACACGTCTGAGGGACTAACACTGTTTTTCACCTTCTCATCAGGAGGCATTCCCTCTGAAGCACATTCCTTATTTGGAAGGGTAGCACTCTCAAGTGACCTGTTCATAAACACCAGCACGTCAAATTCATTGTGAAAGCAATTTTAATCTTTTACCCGGGTTTGTTCTCTCTACCCTGCCTCCCCTTCCATCTTTCTTTTAATTCCTTCCTGTGGACAGCTCATGATGAGAAAGTCCAGGACTTAGGTGGCTTTGAAAGGCGAACCCTTAATTCGCTTGGGATGGGGTTACCCATCCTTGTCGATGCACCAAGGAGGTACTAGGAGCTGCCACGTGCAAGGAGAGCTCAGGGCAGGGCATGGAAGTAAGGTACCTGGTGTCACTCCTTGAGCCCCATTCGGCCCTAGACTATGCAAGGTGATTAGTTCGTCTGTCTCCATAGCAACAAGGAGGCCGTCTCCATGCCAACCTCTGCTGATATGATGAAGCCCAACCCTTCCATATCTTTCCCTGGACGTCATCCGTCATCTCCCTAACAGACGCCTGTGGCCTGGTTTCTCCTGAACAGTCCTCACACCACCTCCCTGTGTCTGCCCTGAGAAAGAACCACATCGTTTGCGGCGAGACTCTCAGTTGAGTCTCACAGAGAAACATCTCTCAAGGATTAAAGAGGGCCAAAAAAAGGAAGACAAAGGTGTGCGTGAAAGTTACCAAGGACAAAGATGCATTTTGGTTTTCAGAGTAGACACGGATGGCTACTATGATGCCTCTAAATTTTAAATTCCAAGAAGATTGCATTCTACCCTTTTCCTTCTCCTGGTACAAAAATAGCACATGTAAATAAGAAATTTTAAAAATGGGTCTACACTGTATCCAGTGGTCTGGATGGTCTGTATCAAATATTTTAATTCAAAGTCTTCACAAGCAAGGACATAGCCAAGTTTGACTAGCGTAGGATTAAGTTATAATAATATATAGAATGTGATGGCTTTCACAGACTTTTACTATTGTGTTATCCAAGCCAAAAAAAAAAAAGGGGGGGGTCATTTTGTTCTACTGAGAACATAATTTTTCTCATGGACCCAGCCCAACTTCAGTCTGGTTGGCCTTTTGAAGTCTACACAAAAAAGGAGATAGCCAAGTTTTACAAGCACTGGATTTAGACGGAACATTGCTGTTACCGAGACTTTCACTGCTGAGTTATCCAAAAGCAAAGGGGGCATTGGGTCCCAGCAAGAACATTATTTTTCTGACGTAGCTAGACTCTTCTGACGACACACATCTGCCGTTTGCCGGCAGTGACTACTGGAACAAAATGACGTCCAAGTTTACGGCGCTAAGGTGGCTTCTCAACCATCAAGTCCAATCGTTCAATGCACTATCCCTCGCTTGGGTATTTAAAACAATCGGTGGTTCCTCTTAAGACTCAGAAGGAAAAGTGCTAGCATCTTAAGACGTTAAAGCCAAAGGCACTATTCCTGAGACGATTTTCAGTGGCTCCCTGAAGGCTGATCACGTTAATTCTATTAGTTTGTTTAGATTCGCCTTTTACAGGTGATCCCAGTGTAACTGACAAGACTATACGCTCGCATGGACTCTCCTCTACGAATAAAGATGACAGCAATATTACAAAGGCAATCAATGTACGGAAAGAACTAGGTCCTTCATTACAGGACTGTCCAGCTGCGTGAATACACGCTGCACAAAGTCACAAGTGGTCACGGCACTGTGACGATGAAAGGTAATAACTGGGTCACAGACACTACCACGCATAGGACGTGATAAAGGCTTTCGGGCACACGGGGAGGCTAAGCCAGCAGGTGCGCTGGGCCCAAGAGGCCTACTCACCATCCTCCGTCGGCACGTAGATGTTCAGGTAGAGGCAGTCTTCATTCTGGTCCTGCACGTAGGTCATCAGCGTGTCCAGGTTGGCCGTGAACCACACGGGCAGCATGTCGTGCAGGAGCGACCTCTCGTCCAGGTGCTGGGGGCAGACGGCGGCGAACTGGGTGGCATTGCGGACCCCGGTCCACGAGGAGGGGGGCTCGGGTGGCTGGAAGCGCCTCTCCCCGGTGGGGGGCGAGGCGTAAGGGACCCCCAGGTACTGCTCCACGGGACCCAGGATCTCATTGGGCAGCGGCGTTCTCAAGCCCCGGATCTTGCCGTAGTTGGTGCTGACCACGGGGTACTGGGCCTGGCTGTCGATGACCGTGAACTTGACGGCCAGGGCGGTGATCCACAGGAGGACGTTGGAGTTGACCATGACGCAGACGGGGGTGAAGGCCAGCGGAAGCCATACCAGTCCTTGCGGTCTCGACATGGCTCACGCGCACATCCGGGGCGGGATGGGTGGGGCGTCCGGGGGTCGGAGACTCTGAGCGGACCAGAAGGGGAAGTGCGGGGGCCCTCGGGGGAGGAGACACGGGCTTCCAAGGACCGAGAGCCGCGAGAGGCGAGGGGCTTCCTGCGGACCCACTCCCGATGAGTCGTAGACAGAGCCCAAGGTCAACAGCCAGCCCGGCGGTGGTCCTGACCGCCCATTGCAAGACCGCTGCGCTGCCTTAATCCTCGCACTGGGTTCCCGCCGCTGCAGGGCTCCAGAGATGCCAGGCCCGTCCAGCACCTCCCAGGAACGCTGGTCCTTTATAAGAACGCCGACGCACAGCAGGCGGCCTGCAGGGAAAGGAAAAAAGCAGACACAGATGATGAACGGAAGACCGGCGTCACCGCTGGCATTTTACGTCTCCCGGGAAACCCTACACATCACTCCAGGAAATCCTTTTTCACCGAGCAATGTAATGCATGGTCTCTCCGGGCCGTAGACTCTAGCCAGTGTCCTGACAACTTCCACAGTGAACTCCCCGACCGGAGAACAAAATATTCCAGGAACCCTCGAGACTTCGTTACATGAGCCAACATGTCACCACAGCGTGTACTGATAGCAATACAGACAACGGTATGGACATCTAATTTGATTCTTGGGCTTCCCCGGTGGCTCAGTGGTAAAGAACCTGCCTACCACCGCAAGAGACGTGTGTTCCATCCCTGAGTTTGGAAGATCCCCTGGAGGAGGGCATGGCAACCCACTCCAGTATTCTTGCCTGGAGAATCCCTAGGGACAGAGGAGCCTGGCGGGCGACAGTTCATACACTCACACAAGTTCCTAAGTGTAGCAACTAAACAAGTACGATTTCACTATTACTGATATCAGCCCGTCAATGGACAAGCACAACCCAAACACTGTTTCTGGGATGTTTAAAAAAACTGTTCAGTTCAGTCCAGTTGCTCAGTCGTGTCCGACTCTTTGCGACCCCATGAATCGCAGCACGCCAGGCCTCCCTGTCCATCACCAACTCCCAGAGTTCACTCAAACTCACGTCCATCGAGTCAGTGATGCCATCCAGCCATCTCATTCTCTGTCGTCCCCTTCTCCTCCTGCCCCCAATCCCTCCCAGCATCAGTCTTTTCCAGTGAGTCAACTCTTCGCATGAGGTGGCCAAAGTACTGGAGTTTCAGCTTCAGCATCATTCCCTCCAAAGAAATCCCAGGGCTGATCTCCTTCAGAATAGACTGGTTGGATCTCCTTGCAGTCCAAGGGACTCTCAAGAGGCTTCTCCAGCACCACAGTTCAAAAGCATCAATTCTTTGGTTACTTTTATAAAGTAGATAAATAAGAACCTACTGTACACCACAGGGAGCTATACCCAACATTTTATAACAAGCTATATGGGAAAGGAATCAGAAACACACACATACACACTCTCACACTCATATATAGCTGAATCAACACTGAAAACCAACTATACTTCAATTAAAAAAATAAATATTAAAAGAAACCATCACTATGCCCGAAGATATTATGAGTGGAACTCTGAAGGTCTTCTAAGATGTGGAAAACCGATCGGCTTCCTGCCATGTGGACGTTTATCAGCCAATACCAACGGCGTGCCAAGTCGCTTCAGTCATGTCCGACTCTGTGCAACTCTATGGACTGTAGCCCGCCAGGCTCCTCTGCCCATGGAATTCTCCAGGCAAAAACACTGGAGCAGGTTGCCATTTCCTTCTCCAGGGGGATCCTGCAGATCCAGGGATGGAACCCACATCTCTTACGTCTCCTGCATTGGCAGGCCAGTTCTTTACCGCTAGCACCACCTAAGAGGCCCAACACAAAGGGAGCGTCAAATTGATAGAGCCTGCTAAAGCAAAAGATGTTAAGAGACACAGGTTCAGTCCTTGGGCCTCGAAGATCCCCTGGAGGAGGAAATGGCAATTCAATCCACTATTCTTGTCCGGTGAATCCCACGGACAGAGGAGCCTGGAGGGCTACCGTCCGTAGGGTCGCAAAGAGTCGGAACACGACTAAAACGACTAAGCAGGCATGCAATGAATACTCATCAGTCTTGGGCAGCTCCGTAGCGCGCATCTGAGCTCCAGGCATTGTTGCCCTGAACCTTAGCTTCCTTGGAAGAGACCGGACAACATGGGAGGTACATCTCCAGGATCATCAGCAAGTCAGGCAGCCTCGGTCATATCAAGTCATCATTCATAGTTAAGAGTGTTGGTGCAGCGATCCTGATTTTCATGTCAGATACCGCCTGCCTTCCAGAGGAAACCCTGCGGCCTATGTAAGAAGCTTATGATACATTGAAGCTATCGACCTATCGAGTTGGTGAGGGGTCCACTGTCCAAGAGTGACATCCTTGGGAAAGAATTCCCTGGCGGTCCAGGGATCAGGTCTCCACGCCCTCACTGCCAAGGACCCGGGTTCAATCCCTGATTGGGGAACTAAAGATCCTGCAAGCGACTTGCTTCCCCTCCCCCTCCCCTCAAAAAAAACCAAAAAACAAAAAAACCTGACCATTTCCCTGCATCTCGGTGTGGATCCCACAACTCTCAATAGATAAGGGATGTATGATATTCATAAGAATGTCACACGCGAGCATTACAATTAATGCATTAGAGACAGACAATATTTCAAGTGATGATACAAGGATGCCACTTTTTAAAAATCAGCATTTTCTATTGAAGTGTATAGTTGATTACAGGCTTCCCAGGGGGCTCAGTGGTCAAGAATCTGCCTCCACTTCAGGAGATGGGGGTTCCATCCCTGAGTTTGGAAGATCCCCTGGAGGAGGGCATGGCAACCCACTCCAGTATTTTGCCTGGAGAATCCCATGGACAGAGGAGCCTGGTGGGCTACAGTCCATGGGGTTGCAAGAGCTAAACACGAGTTAAGGGACTAAACTACGTAGTTGATTATACTGTTGTGTTATTTTCAGCCATACAGTAAGGTGATTCAGTTATACCTTCACATACTTTAATAATCCATTTCATGACAGTTTAGCATAGAATACTGAATACAGTTCCCTGTGCAATACAGGAGGATCTTGCTGTCTCTCCATTCTGTATATAGAAGCTCACATCTGCTAACCCTAACTTCCAACTCCATCCTTCCCTCAACCTCCCTACCGTTGGCAACCACCAGGCTTTTCTCCATCAGCTGCTCAGTCGCTCAGTCGTGTCTGACTCTTTGCGACCGCCCCCCATGGACTGTAGCCCCCCAGGCTCCTCTGTCCATGGGATTCTCCAGGCAAGAATACTGGAGTGGTTGGCCATTTCCTTCTCCAACTCTCCATCAGACCCTACCTTTAAATACACAGCGTTCTGCAACCCAGAATAGACAAATGTGTTTCTAAGCACACGGTGGGTTACTCAAGAGTCTTTCTGGACCAGAATGTAATTACGCATTTCATTTCAGGGAACGGGGCTGAGCAAAATATGTCAAACAGATAATTTACTTTTTAATGAAACGTAGCTAAGCCAGCTCTGTCCATCAGGGAGCTAGAATACCCCTGGGGGAAGCTCCGCCATCCACGACAGCCCAGGCCGAGTTAATCAGAGCTGAATGGAAACGCACTGAGACGCCGGGTGGTAGCATCAACGGGGAAAACTCCACGTCGCACCCAACAGCTGATGGCTGTGTCTGCATCTATCTTTGCGCTGGAGACAACACTTGGATGCCTGCCACGCGGTGATCCAACTGCTGGATAATTCAGGGACAGACAAGAACGGGGCAGAGGTGTGGAGTTGCTCGGGCTTTCTGATCCCGAAAGTCCCTTCTGGTTTAGAACCAGCATCAGCAGGTCCTTCTCGACCCCGCCTCGCGGTCACAGGAGGTGTCAGTCATATCCGATTCTGATAGACTTACGTGGCCAAATGCTACCTCTCTGTGAGCTGAGAGACGTGACTCAACCTCCCTGAGCTTTTATGTGGATGGTGTGTCATGCCTTCTACGTGGGGCTGGGGCGAACCACTGGTGAGCAAAGGGTAGGGGTTTAGAAAACGTCCCCTCAGTATCAGGAGATGCTGGTGTATAGCTGCTTTAGAATGTTCGATTACTTTCTACTCTATAGCAAAGTCAGTCAGGTATCCATGTGCACATATCCCCTCTATAGCAAAGTCAGTCAGCTATCCATGCAGACATATCCACGACCCCATGGACTGTAGCCCATCAGGCTCCTCTCTGCATGGGATTCCCCAGGCCAGAATACTGCAGTGGGGAGCCTTTCCCTTTTCCAGGGGATCTTCCCAACCCGGGGATCGAACCCGGGTATCCTGCAACTGCAGGCAGATTCTTTACCATCTGAGCTACCGGGGAAGCCCAACAATACTGGAGTGGGTAGCCTAGCCCTTCTCCAGGGGAACTTCCTGACCCAGGAATCGAACCTGGGTCTCCTGCATTAGAGGCAGATTCTCTAGTGTCTGAGCCACCAGGGAAGCCCAGGTTCTCATCAGTTATCTACTTTATACATACTATCAATAGTGTGTGTACGTCAATCCCAACCTCCCAATTCGTTCTACCCTCTCTTTCCACCTTGGTATCCATACATCTGTTCTCTACAACTGTGTCCCTATTTCTTCCTTGCAAGTAATATCATCTGTACCATTTTTTTGGCAGTTCACATATGCGTGTTAATATGCAGTATTTCCTTTATGTCTTCCTGACTTGACATGCGGGGGAGTTTGTACACACAGCTGCTCAAAAGGCTCCTGAACATAGACGCAAAATGCACTGAAGTCAGCCCCCTGTTGGCATGAAGCACGTAGAGAGACAGAGCGAGTCGTTTACATTATTTGATCCTCGTCTTACATACTTGCTTCGAATTCTTTGGGGGAGTAACTGAGTTAGCTTATACAAGGCACCACACTGTCCCTGGAAGGCAGCCTTTCATACAAGTAGCATTTCGCTGATGCTTTCAGACTGTCTTGCTGGAGAAGACTCTTGAGAGTCCCTTGGACTGCAAGGAGGTCCAACTAAAGGAAATCAGCCCTGAATATTCACTGGAAGGGCTGATGCTGAGGCTGAAGCTCGAATACTCTGGCCACCTGATGGGAAGAGTCTACTCACTGGAAAGACCCTGTTGCTGGGAAAGATTAAAGGCAGGAGGAGAGGGGGGTAGCGGAGGATGAGATGGGTGGATAGCATCACTGACGCGACGGACATGAGTTTGAGCAAGCTCCAGCAGACGGTGAAGCTCAGGGAAGCCTGGTGTGCTGCAGTCCGTAGGGTTGCAAAGAGCTGGACACGACCGAGCGACTGAATAGCAACAAAAAGCACTCAGGCAGGGGCTTGGTCCCGGGACTTACAAGGTGTGCGCCTTGAGGAAGTATGGTCCACTCCATGACTCGCCTAGCTGCACATAGGATAACACCGCCATGTGGCACGTTCTTTAAGCGGGGCCACATGGAGCCTCCATGCTCAAGTCCTATGCTGAAGCCTACCTCCCCACAAGGAGCAGGGGGCCACGGAGAGACCATGACCAGCAGAACATTGGAGGAGGAGCCTGGTGGTGGCGTGGGGTGGGGTGTTACCAGGACACTCGTGACGTCCAGGCTAGGCAGTCACAATAACCATCCTGAGCTACCTTAAGTCATCATGTTCTAGACTCTGGCAATTGGCAGAAAATGGCATACTATCAGCCTACAGCAGTGTCTCTCAGAGGCCACACTGGGGACACCCGGACCCCACTGTTCTTCAAGTTGCCAGATGTTTGAAGGTGACTCACGTACATATGCACACAAACATTCATCTGGCGCTACTGCTGACGTTCCGCTCTTCCCATCAGGTGACCACAGTACTGCAGCTTCAGCTTCAGCATCAGTCCTTCCAGTGAATATTCAGGGTTGATTTCCTTGACGACGGACTGGTTTCATCTCCCTGCCATCCAGGGGAGTCTCAACAGTCTTGTATCTCAGTTTGGCTGGTCTATACCCACTAGATTTAGCAATCTAGCTTTCAAAATCAGGATTGTCTCCAGACACTGCTAAGTGACCCCCAGGAGGCAAAAGCATCTCAAGGTAAGAACTGTTGGTGTACATCATCAAATTTATGATTTACGGCAGCCATCTAAACGACTAAGCAGCTGTAGGTATGTGTGAGAATTATCAGTGGAACCAGATATATGTTTGTGTGTGTATATACATATATGTGTGTGTCACATTCAAATACTTGGCAACCCTAAATGTTTTAACATTAAAGACAACAAAGATTTTTTTTTAATAAACCTTTTAAATGGGCATCCTCCTCATGACTTAAAAATCACAATAAATGTGTGTGTGTGTGTGTGTGTGTGTGTGTACACGATCAGTCGTGTCTGACTCTTTGCCACCCCAGGGACTGTAGCCCGCCAGGCTCCTCTGTCCATGGGCTTTCCCAGGCAAGAATACTGGAGCATGTTGCCATTTCCTTCTGCACAGAAGAAATTTAACCAACCAATACATTTGAGTGAAGTGAAGTCTATCAGTCGTGTCCGACTCTTTGTGACCCTGTGGACTGTAGCCTACCAGGCTCCTCGGTCTACGGGATTTTCCAGGCAAGAGTACTAGAGTGGGTTGCCATTTCCTCCTCCAGGGGATCTTCCCAACCCAGGGACTGAACCCAGGTCTCCTGCATTGCAGACAGACGCTTTACCGTCTGAGCCACCAGACAAGGCTTTCAAATACATTTGAAGACAAAAAAAAAAAGACTCCTCATGTAAATTTCACACTGAAAATAATTTCACAGGGAGTGGAACATTCCAGCTATACATAATATATGTGTATACTCAGTAAACGTTAATAGTACACATATTTATACATCTTTTCTCTATAAGATGTATTTACGGAGCTTTCAAATGTGTCCAAAATGAAAACAAAGTGCTACAAAAAAGAAATTCCTGAAGAAAATATTTTCATGGAAAAAGTTAAAAACCTAACTTTACTGCATACATGAAACTGGGGAGTCTGGAGGGATCTTAACAGCCTATCTCCTCTGCAAACGTTGCACAAAGAGTAATACCTCGGAGTGGCATTTCAACGTGCTTTATAACTTGATTGGGTATTTTTTAAGGACATTGGGCTTTCTTTTTATATATTTTTATTTCAGTTCAGTTCAGCCACTCAGTCATGTCCGACTGTTTGCGACCCCATGGACTCCAGCACGCCAGTCCTCCGTGTCCATCACCAACTCCCTGAGTCCACCCAAACCCATGTCCATTGAGTCAGTAATGCCATCCAACCATCTCTTACTCTGTCATCCCCTTCTCCTCCCGCCTTCAATCTTTCCCAGCATCAGGGTCTTTTCCAATGCGTAGGCTCTTCACATCAGGTGGCCAAAGGATTGCAGCTTCAGCATCAGTCCTTCCAGTGAATATTCAGGGCTGATCTCCTTTAGGATGGACTGCTTGGATCTCCTTGCAGTCCAAGGGACTCTCGAGAGTCTTCTCCAACACCACAGTTCCAAAGCATCCATTCTTCGGTGCTCAGCTTTCTTTATAGTCCCACTCTCACATCCATACATGACATAAAATTCATAATTAGACTTATTTATATAATTATCCATTTGGGGCTGTGCTGGGTCTCCGTTGCCAGGCACAGGCTTTCTCTGGCTTTGCTGAGCAGAGACTCCTCTCACTGGGGAACAGAGGCTCTCGGATGGACGGGCCCAGTGTTTGTAACTTGCGGGCTTTAGCGCTTGGGCTCAGTAGTTGTGTCCCCGGGGGTAGTTGCCCCATAGCACGTGGGGTCTTCAGGGATCACTGACCCAACCTGCATCTCCTGTACTGACAGGTGGACTCCCAACCTCTGGATGACCAGGAAGACCCCCGACTGGGTATTTGTGAAAGATTTCTATAGGACCCAACTCTATCTGAGGTTGTCATTCGGGCAAGGCTCCAACCAACTCAGGCCTGTCAATCTAGAACTGCAAGGCACTTCCTGCCAAAGTGAACATCACTCTGACTGAGACTGGTTTAATTTTAAAATGCATATATTTAATTGAGGGGGGGTGGTGGTGGTTTAGTCACTCAGTCGTGTCTGAGTCTTTGTGACCCCATGGCCTGTAGCCCGCCAGGATCCTTTGTCCATGTGACTTTTCAGGCCAGAATACTGGAGTGGGTTCCCATTTCCTTCTCCAGGAGATCTTCCCGACCCAGGGATCGAACCCGGGTCTCCTGCATTTGCAGGCAGATTCTTTCCCAACTGAGCTATGAGGGAAGCCCTGATTCAGGGGAGGCCTGATCAAATTTACCCTGGTGTTTTGGCCTTTCAAGGAGTAAAATCACGTCTCCGGGGTGTTCACAGCCTCACAACTCTGTGGTCATGAAATACATTACACGTTAGAACTTTGAGGATGCATCTCCCAGAAAAAAAAGTTGGGGGGGTGGAGAATGAGAGAATTAATGAGGTTAGAAACAGCCCTCCTCTGGTGTTACTCTCAGCTCCCAGGAACATCTGGGATTTGCTTTCTGCTGCCGGGAGGCTGCCAAGAGCAGAGGCACTTGGAAGATGCACTTTCATCTAGCGCTGTGAAACAACAGGAAAACAAGACCAACAGATCCCAGTCCTTGTCCCTGGGAAGGAGCCTGTACAATAGTCCTTCCACACTGTGGGCTAGAAAAGTCTGCAACAGCCTTCCCCCAAACTGCTGAGCCTGAGTATCTCCCAAGGTCTATTATTTTGTGTTTAGATTCTTGGGTGGACACACCAGTGTTTTTTGGTACCCAAGTGGATTCGATCCCTGGGTCGGGAAGATCTCTTAGAGAGAGGAATAGCAACCCACTTCAGTGTTCTTGTCTGGAGAATCCCCATGGTCACAGGAGCCTGGCGGGCTGCAGTCCCTGAGGTCCCAAAGGGTCGGACACGACTGAGCGACTATCGCTTTCACACTTCCACTTCTTCAAATGATGCGTGGTTCATCTTTTACCTTAGAACACATATCTCTGTTGTGAGATAGCCCAGGGCACCAGTTACAAATGCCTACAACCTCCACATCTCTCACTAGCTTACAACACACACGTACTCTCACTGGCTTACAACACACACACTCTCTCACTGGCTTACAACACACACACTCTCTCACTGGTTTACAACACATACACTCTCTCACTGGCTTACAACACACACACTCTCTCGATGGGTTACAACACACACACACTCTCACTGGCTTTCAACACACACACACGTGCACGCACGCACACACACACACACACATCCAATCCTTATTCAAGACCCACTCCATGACACTACTCAGCCAATTAGCGTATTTTTGTGTTTCCTTAAAAAAAAAAAATCCTGGCTTTGATTTTATCTCCAAGATGGACAAGAGCACTACTCTATATTCGTCAGTTCTTACAGTTCTTTGTACACCCATCCACGGAGTTGCACTTCGAAAAAGCAGAGCCCATCAAAATCCACGCTTTTGAACCATGAGGCTTACATGTAAATAATCAAACAGCAAAGAGGCCACAGGAACGTCCTTCAAGGTGCACTGGTGCCCAGTGAGGGGCATCACCGTTTCTGTTCTTGTGCTGAAGTTTAATGGGTCAGGAACACATCTGGGGCCCGGCTGTAGGAAGTGGACTTTACAATGAGAGACAGAACTCAGAAAAACCCAGGTAAAAGGGTCTAATGGTTCGTAGGTGGTCCACTCAAGGCTGATTGGATAGCCTGAGCCCTGAGCATGCATCTGGACTACACCATGATCAGACACATGACCCCTTATTTCCCCTGCAGCGATATTCACAGCAATTTCAAGAGCCATCAACAGATGAATGGATAGTTATGGGATACAATGGAATATTACTCAGCCATAAAAAGGACAAGATAATGCCCTCTGCAGCCACACAGATGGGAGAGATTGTTATATTAAGTGAAGTCAGTCAAATGAAAAGACAAATGTCCTACCACTTACACGCGGATCTTAAAAAAAAAAGATACAAGTGAATTTACGCACAAAAGAGAATCAGACCCACACAGACAGAAAACAAACTTATGGTTACCAAAAGGGAAACACTAAGGGGAGGGGGAGATAAATTATGAGTTTGGCGTTAACACATGCACACTGCTACATATTAACTAAACTACAAGGACCCATTGTGTAGCAAAGGAAACTATATTCAATATTTTGTAATGACATATAAGGGAAAAGATTCTGAAACAGATTCTTGTACATATGTGTGCATGTATACATATAACAGAATCACTTTGCAGTACACTTGAAACTCACACAACATTGTAAGTCAACTACATTCCAACAAAAAATAAAGTTTCAAAAGAAATCTATCCATCCTTAAGGAAGCTGTGGTCCATATACACAATGGAGTATTTGCCCAGCTATAAGAAAAAAAGAATGCATTTGAGTCAGTTCTAATGAGGTGGATGAAACTGGAGCCTATTATACAGAGTGAAGTAAGTCAGAAAGAGAAACACCAATATAGTATATTAACTCATATGTATGGAATTTAGTGGAGAAGGCAATGGCACCCCACTCCAGTACTCTTGCCTGGAAAATCCCATGGACGGAGGAGCCTGGTGGGCTGCAGACCATGGGGTCGCTAAGAGTCGGGCACGACTGAGCGACTTCACTTTCACTTTTCACTTTCATGCATTGGAGAAGGAAATGGCAACCCACTCCAGTGTTCTTGCCTGGAGAATCCCAGGGACGGAGGATCTTGGTGGGCTGCCATCTATGGGGTCACACAGAGTCAGACACGACTGAAGTGACTTAGCAGTAGTAGCAGCAGCAGCAGCATGGAATTTAGAAAGACGGTAAGGATGATACTATATGCGAGACAGCAAAAGAGACACAGATGTATAGAACAGTCTTTTGGACTCTGTGGGAGAAGGCGAGGTTGGGATGACCTCAGAGAATGGCCTTGAAACACATATATTACCATACGTGAAACAGATCGCCAGTCCAGGTTCAATGCATGAGACAGGGTGCTCAGGACCAGTGCGCTGGGATGATCCTGAGGGATGGGATGGGGAGGGAAGTGGGAGAGGGGTTCAGGATGGAGAACACAGGTACACCCATGGCAGATTCATGTCAGTGTATGGTAAAACCCACTACAGTATTGTAAAGTAATTAGCCTCTAATTAAAATAAATAAATAAAATTTAAAAATCTATCCATCTCATTAATCACTGTAGCCCTAGAACAAACAAAAGTGTTCAATATTTAACAGAAAATTTAATAAACACATTTAAATTTAAAAAAAAAATTTAAAAATCTATCCATCTCATTAATCACTGTAGCCCTAGAACAAACAAAAGTGTTCAATATTTAACAGAAAATTTGATAAACACATTTAAATTTAAAAAAAAAAATGATGACATATCACCAAACACGATTTCCAAATATAAATCAAGTTACTTGCAAATATCTCCAGGGTTTGTGTGGAGCTCTCTCACCAGACTCAGTCACAGAACATCATGGTCAAAGTGTCAGGCCTTCAAGACATCTTGTCTCTGAAAAAATTCCCATTTCTGTGCTCTTCAAACAGCCTTCATAATTTTTGTTCCACACACCAGTAACTAGGACCATCCTGTTTCTAAATATTTAGATAAATTCAGGACTTCCCTGGGTAGCTGAGATGTTAAAGTGTCTGCCTGCAATGCGGGAGACCCAGGTTCGATCCCTGGTGGGGAAGATCCCCTGGAGGGCAAGGAATGGTAACCCACTCCAGTATTCCTGCCTAGAGAATCCCATGGACAGAGGAGCCTGGCAGGCTACAGTCCACAGGGTCTCAAAGAGTCAGACATGACTGAGCTACTTCACTTTCACTTTAGATAAATTCAAAGCCATCTCCAGTGTTTCCCCTTTTCAAGACACCACACACAGTAAGTCCTCAAATTTGCAGAGAATCCTAATACTGGACCAGAGAGATTAACTAATTGGGTATTGGTAAAGGAGAGAAGAGGTCATTTAGGGTCAGCGAAAATGCAAAAGCCAAGAGGCAGAAAGCATTGAGCCACGATGTGGAGCAGTTCCATGCCAGGCTGGTCACAAATTAGGGTGGTCCCCTGGGAAAACAGTTCTGTCATGGAGGAGGGTCAGGCGTGCACACAACTCTGGTGCAGAGGAACACACACACACAATGCGTACATACAAACTAAACAACCTAAATAGTCTGTATGTCTCCGACAGAGCTTCCTTGATAGTCATGTCAGGAGACTGAACCAAAAAGTTCCATTTACAAACAAAATTATAATAGGAAAAAAAAAAAAAAACTGGAAAAAAACCAGACATTCACTAAGAGGTGAACGGACAAGTACATTTTAGCATATTAGAATACTGCCCAACAGTGAAAAATGTATAAAATGAAGATCTGAGTCAAAACAGATCCATCCTCCAAGTAAAGAGCAAGTCTCAGGAAAAGACATATGATGGGATGCTATTATTGGCATTGTATAAACAGCTTAGAGCTGTACTTGTACCGAAATACAAAAAACAACAAGGGCATTATAAAAACCAAAAGCCAGGGCAGTAACTACCCTATTCTGGGAAGCAATTCATATGGACATACAAAGATATTGGTGACGTTCTCTTTTACAGTATGTCAGTAGATGTATTTGTCAACTTATATACATATATATGCATTTATTGATTGATTTGTTTATTTATCTGTTTCCATACAGTGCACATTTTCTAAGTGTGGTTATTGTACAGTTCTTCCCTGGTGGCTCAGGTGGTAAAGAATCCACCTGCAGTGTGGAAGACCTGAGTTTGATCCCTGGATCAGCAAGATCCCCTGAAGAAGGAAAAGGCAACCCACTCCAGCATTCTTGCCGAGAATCCCACGGACAGAGGAGCCTGGTAGACCACAGGGTCACAAAGTTGGACATGACTAAGTGACTAACGTTTTCACTTTCTTTCATCCTACAGTGCAAATTTCCATTAGGAGATGCGTATCTCTACAGGTTTCTGCCCAAAACTGATTTTTCCCAAGCACTCAAAAAATATCTGAAATTTAAAAGAGAATTTAGGTTGATGTATGGCAAAAAGAAAACCATCACAATATTGTAATTATTCTCCAATTAAAATAAATTAATTAAAAATAAGAAAATAAGAGAGAAAGAAAGATATCAACGCCAAGGTTACATTCCAAGGCCAAGGAGATAGACCAGCTGCCCACACAATCCAGGAAAAGAAGCAGAGGCTGACAGCATTGCTCACACAGAGTCAGGTCACCCAAGACTGCCGTTGCCTTGGTCACCAATTAGCCAGCAGACCTCTGAAACATCCCATAGCACCCAGCGCTTCGGCTTCCTGGACCAAGCCACGAGGGCTTGGATGAAGTGACCTCACCAGTTGCCTTCAGCCTGAGGGTCCTCAGAAACCTGACTGTTATCTTCAAAGCAGAGAGTGTGTGTTTCCCTGGTGGCTCAGTGGTAAAGAATCTGCCTGCAACGCAGGACACCCGGATATGGTCACTGGGTTGGGAAGATTCCCCTGGAGAAGGCAATGGCCACCCACTCCAGTACTGTAGCCGGGAAAATCCCATGGACAGAGCAACCTGGTGAGATATGGTCCATGGGGTCACAAGTGACTAAACCAACGCCCAGACTGTACATGAAATACGGAAGTCAGGGCGAGTGAAGCAGGAAGTCACAGTTCAGGGGAGACCACTGGTACTGAAGAATACAGGAAGATTAACGTTGCCAGAAGCAGATGAGGCAGGCTTACAACCGTGTTCTTAATGGATGTACTTTTTGAAGACCACAAACCCTCTATGAGCAGGATTAAAATGTCACTAGAGGTTCATGCACCTGAAGTCTACAGCCAGATTCAGAATGAATACTAATTCTTTTTACCCCCAGTATTCATGGAGTCCTTGTACTCACTGTCCTACACAAAGAAGCTATTGCCTTCTTCCCATATTTAACCACACGGGGTTATTTCACAGCGTCTGGAAAGACTGATGGAAAGAGGAGAAGGGGATGACAGAGGAAGAGATGGTTGGATGGCATCATCGACTCGATGGACATGAGTTTGAGCAAGCTTAGGGAGTTGGTTATGGACAGGGAGGCCAGGCGTGCTGCAGTCCCTGGGGTCACTAAGAGGCGGACACAACTGAGCAACTGAACTGAACAGTACTTTAAGTTATATATACATGTATCTAGTTACATGTATACAGTTTCACAATACAGCATTTCCTCGGTGGCTCAGTGGTAAAGAATCCGCCAGTCAATGCAGGAAATCTGGGTACAATCTCTGGGTCGGGAAGATCTCCTGGAGAAGGGAATGGCAACCCACTCCAGTATTCTTGCCTGGAGAATCCCATGGACAGAAAAGCCTGGTGCGATACAGTCCATGGCGTTGCAAAGAGTCCGACCCAACAGAGTGCGTGCGTGCGTGAAGTTGCTCAGTTGTGTCCGACTCTTTGCGACCCTGTGGACTGTAGCCTGCCAGGCTCCAAAATATACATATATCTACATCTAAGCCAACAATATACCATCTGTGTATGTTTGTGTATAACTTGTCTATGTGCATCTGTCTATCTTTAAACCAACCCACTGAGGAATTAAGTTCCCTGGGCTCAGAAGTACACCTTGTCCATTCTTTGAAAATCTCTACAACACCTTGGCCAATGCTCCTTGTGTTGGAGATGATCAATCAGATACGTGTGATGGTGACCACCCATTTCTAGATAGACGGGTCAAGCGTGAGCAATCTGAGACACAGGCTCAAATATGTACCAGCGGGCATCAAAACATTCTCTCATCCAGGTATTAAACATTTGGTAGGAGTATGGGGCAAGGGTTAGGAACATACCTTCTAAACGTGGCCTGCCCACCAGCAACCACAGAGAAGGCTCTCAGCCATCAAAGCTGCCATACTCTTTTATCCCCCCCCCACAATCTTAAATAATGTAAATGCAACCCCAAGAGGGAAGCAGGGATAAAAATAAATGTATTTGAAAGTAGTGACTAAAATTTCTAAATGTGATGAAAACTATAAATCAAGAGACCCAATACACGAGAAATGCCCATGAATGACTCCATGTTCTTCTCGGCACAATGAGCATAGAAGAGAATGACACTTGTATTACTGCATGTAGGGATACGGGGATGCATGTTGGTGTGAGTGTATACACATATTCTTTTAGAAATACACATGCGTGTGTCAAAATGAAAGTGTTAGTCGTTCAGCTGAGTTCAGTTCAGTCGCTCAGTCGGGTCCGACTCTTTGCGACCCCATGGACTACAGCACCCCAGGCCTCCCTGTCCATCACCAATTCCCGGAGTTTATCCAAACTCACGTCCATCGAGTCAGTGATGCCATCCAGCCATCTCATCCTCTGTCATCCCCTTCTCCTCCTGCCGCCAATTCCTCCCACCATCAGGGTCTTTTCCAGTGAGTCAACTCTTCTCACCAGGTGGCCAAAGAATTGGAATTTCAGCTTCAACATCAGTCCTTCAAATGAACATCCAGGACTGATCTCCTTTAGGATGGACTGGCTGGATCTCCTTGCAGTCCAGGGGACTCTCAAGAGTCTTCTCCAACACCACAGTTCAAAAGCATCAATTCTTCAGTGCTCAGCTTTCTTTACAGTCCAACTCTCACATCCATACATGACTATTGGGAAAACCATAGCCTTGACTTGATGGACCTTTTTGAGAAAGTAACGTCTCTGCTTTTGAATATGCTGTCTAGGTTGGTCATAACTTTCCTTCCAAGGAGTAAGCGTCTTTTGGTTTCATGGCTGCAATCACCATCCACAGTGATTTTGGAGCCCAGAAAAATAAAGTCTGACACTGTTTCCACTGTTTCCCCATCTATTTCCCATGAAGTGATGGGACCGGATGCCATGATCTTTGTTTTCTGAATGTTGAGTTTTAAGCCAACTTTTTCACTCTCCTCTTTCACTTTCATCAAGAGGCTTTTTAGCTCCTCTTCACTTTCTGCCATAAGGGTGGTGTCATCTGCATATCTGAGGTTATTGATATTTCTCCCGGCAATCTTGATTCCAGCTTGTGTTTCTTCCAGTCCAGCGTTTCTCATGATGTACTCTGCATAGAAGTTAAATAAGCAGGGTGACAATATACAGCCTTGACGTACTCCTTTTCCTATTTGGAACCAGTCTGTTGTTCCATGTCCAGTTCTAACTGTTGCTTCCTGACCTGCATACAGATTTCTCAAGAGGCAGGTCAGGTGGTCTGGTATTCCCATCTCTTTCAGAATTTTCCACAGTTTATTGTGATCCACACAGTCAAAGGCTTTGGCATAGTCAATAAAGCAGAAATAGATGTTTTTCTGGAACTCTCTTGCTTTTTCCATGATCCAGCGGATGTTGGCAATTTGATCTCTGGTTCCTCTGCCTTTTCTAAAACCAGCTTGAACATCAGGAAGTTCACGGTTCACGTATTGCTGAAGCCTGGCTTGGAGAATTTTGAGCATTACTTTACTAGCGTGTGAGATGAGTGCAATTGTGCGGTAGTTTGAACATTCTTTGGCATTGCCTTCCTTTGGGATTGGAATGAAAACTGACCTTCTCCAGTCCTGTGGCCACTGCTGAATTTTCCAAATTGGCTGGCATATTGAGTGCAGCACTTTCACAGCATCATCTTTCAGGATTTGAAACAGCTCAACTGGAATTCCATCACCTCCACTAGCTTTGTACATAGTGATGCTTCCTAAGGCCCACTTGACTTCACATTCCAGGATCTCTGGCTCTAGGTGAGTGATCACACCATCGTGGTTATCTGGGTCATAAAGATCTTTTTTTGTACAGTTATTCTGTGTATTCTTGCCACCTCTTCTTAATATCTTCTGCTTCTCTTAGGTCCATACCATTTCTGACTTTACTGAGCCCACCTTTGCATGAAATGTTCCCTTGGTATCTCTAATTTCCTTGAAGAGATCTCTAGTCTTTCCCATTCTGTTCTTTTCCTCTATTTCTTTGCACTGATCACTGAAGAAGGCTTTCTTATCTCTTCTTGCTATTCTCTGGAACTCTGCACTCAGATGCTTATATCTTTCCTTTTCTCCTTTGCTTTTCGCCTCTCTTCTTTTCACAGCTATTTGTAGGGCCTCCCCAGACAGCCATTTTGCTTTTTTGCATTTCTTTTCCATGGGGATGGTCTTGATCCCTGTCTCCTGTCAATGTCATGAACCTCATTCCATAGTTCATCAGGCACTCTATCTATCAGATCTAGGCCCTTAAATCTATTTCTCACTTCTACTGTATAATCATAAGGGATTTGATTTAGGTCATACCTGAATGGTCTAGTGTTTTTCCCGACTTTGTTCAATTTCAGTCTGAATTTGGCAATAAGGAGTTCATGATCTGAGCCACAGTCAACTCAGTCATGTCCAGTTCTTTGTGACCCCATGGACGGTAGCTCCCAGGCTCTTTGTCCATGGGATTCTCCAGATAAGAATATTGGAGTGGGTTGCCATTTCCTTCTCCAGGGGACCTTCCCGACCCAGGGATCGAACCCGGGTCTCCTGCAGTGCGGGCACATTCTTTACCATCTCAGCCACCTCCAAACTCACTTTCACTTACCTGTATGTTAACATACATTTAGTCCAAGACAGGTCCCCTAGAGAAGTGACAGCTAACTGTAATTACTTATTAAGGTGCTAGTCAGTGGTTCCACCGTGAAACCCACTTTGATCAATACAAAAATACATCCATCAAACTTCCATCTGAAGACAGTCTATATTCCAGAAGATGAGGTCAAGCCTGGATATAAATTATTACAGCTGAGCAAATGCTTGGTCCACTTCCTCCTCTTCCCTCCTCCTGTGGGACCCTGGGCTCGTGCAGGCTGCAATTTGGGATGGCACGTCTGAGAGGTGTGTTTGAATATCTTAGATACGGAGACAGAGCTGAGTCCAAGGGGTTTGGTCACACAATAACAGAGGAGTGAAGGTCTGAATTTTGAGCGTGTGAATACAAGCCTACAAGGGCTTATGGACAGCGGAAAGGATCAAGGAACACACATTATGTCAGAGTTAGTTCCTCCAGGTTGACGTTCATTGCCAGACGATGAGCAATTGAAAGTCAAAGACCACAGACGATTAATACTGATTCTGTGAAACAGGAGGTCCTCAGCAAAGGGTATTCCATGAAAAGGAAGAGACGAGATGCAGAGAGAAGTCAGAAAATACCTGGATGAGGAAGGCCAGATCAGCAATCAAGCTTCTCTCCTTAGCTCCGTCTCCTCTGTGTAGCTGATAAACCTCTTCCTATCCATCAGTTCCATTCATGCTCCAGACATAAACCTCCTTTGAGCCCCATGGTTCAATCTCTATCCTTTTATTATTAGTATCCTCAATTTTTACAGTTGTTATTGATTTTGTTACCATATTGCTTCTGTTTTATGTATCTGGTCCTTTGTCCACAAGGCATGCGGAATCCTCACTCCCCGACGAGGGATCGAAACTTCAGCCCCTGCATTGGAAGGCGAAGTCTTAACCTCTTGACCACAGGGAAGTCCCAGCCTCTATGCTTCCTGCCAGCAGAAATTTCATGCTAAAGAGCGCCTCTAGCGTTTGCCCTTTGACACAGGGAATCAACAGTGTGAGAGTCTTTGGCACTTGACAAATTTCAGCCAGTCCCCATGGAATCTAACGTTAAAAACTGAGGTTCCTTTGAAATAAAGCAGTGTGTACATGTCATTGCCAAAGTCTCTAACCATATACTCCAATATAAAACAGTATATATATAGTTAGGACTGGTCTGCATTGTTGTAGAGCAGAAACCAACACCCCGAGAAGCAATTAATCTTTCCATTAATAAGAAAAGTGGGAAAAACAAACCATCACCTAAGGCTCAGATCTGGTTTTGAGGACCAACTGGTGTGACCTCTGCAACCAAAGTAAGGAGTATCACATGCCAAGCACTCATTTTTTTTCCCTGCTTGTTTTATCTCATAAAAAAAGAATGAAATTTTGCCACTTGCAGCAACATGGATGGACCTAGAAACTATCAAACGAAGTGACGTAAGTCAGATAGAGAAGGACAAATATCATATGATGTCACTTCTACGTGGAATCTATTAATAAAAAAAAAATGATATTAATGAACCTATTTACAAAATCGAGATTGAGTCATGGGTGTAGAAAACAAATGTATGGCTACCAGGGAGACCCAGGGGTGGGATAAACTGGAAGATCGAAATTGACATATACACGTAACTATTTGTAAAATAGGAAAGAACAAAGACCTCCTGCAAAGCACAGGGAACGGTACTCAATACTCTGTAATGCCGTGGGTGGGAGAGGAACCTAAGCAAAAGTGGATATATGTATACGTACAACTGATTTACTGCGTCGTAAACCTGAAACGAACACAGTACTGTAAACCAAGTATACTCCAATATAAAAAAAAAAAAGAAGATGCCATTGGATGCTGGGTACCCAAACCGAGTTTCCACTGGTTGAAGCCGTGGAGAAGCAATGCAGGGAAGAACAGAACTGATCACGGCATTTATAAAGCCACTGCTTTCGGGCGTGTTGCCCACCTGTTTCCTGTGATCCATGTCTGAGACAAGGGACACAGAAAGCCTCGATGTTATAGACGCTCCGGAGGGTTTAATGGCAAAATCCTGAAACCCTAAAGATAACGCTATCCTTTCTGAAGTGTGAAAGTGAAAGTGAAGTCGCTCAGTCGTTGCCGACTCTTTGAGACCCCTACCAGGCTTCTCCGTCCATGGGATTTTCCAGGCAAGAATATTGGAGTGGGTTACCATTTCCTTCTCCAGGGGATCTTCCCGACCCAGGGATCGAACCCGGGTCTCCCGCATTGGAGGCAGGCGCTTTAACCTCTGAGTCACCAGGGAAGCCCCTTTCTGATGTGTAACCTGTGGCATCTCCCCTTTTGCAATTCAAAACTTTCCTTTCTTATATATGTATCAGATGCCAAAGAACCTGCCTGCAAGGCAGGAGACCTGGGTTCAATCCCTGGGTGGCGAAGATCCCCTGGAGGCGGACATGGCAACCCACTCCAGTATTCTTGCCTGGACAGTTCCGTAGACAGAGGAGCCCAGCGGGCTATAGTTCACAGGGTCACAGAGAGTTGGACACAACTGAGCAACTAACACTTTCAGACCTTGCACTTTTCACACACACACACACACACACACACACCCCTAAATATATGGAAAGATTTCTTTCTTTCTACCCTTCACCTCCTTCAGCACAGAGCAGGATATAAAAAGGTTGATTTTTCCTTTGCACTACAATCATCAGATGTCACAGCCTTTTTTTTTTTTTTTTTGCAATGAATGCTTTCTTTGGTTATTTTCAGACCTCCTATTAAGAGCTATTCTTTCCTTCTGGCCTATTCCTCTTAACCCAATTAAACCCAATTAAATCCTCTGCCTTGACGGTTCTCTTTCCCCCGCCTTAATTACCCGTTAGCACGTCTCTGTTACTGCGTGTTCTTTTCCACTGGCCCCCACCCCCAGTGCTATCACTCGGAGGCCGTGATACACATCAGATAAAAGCTTCACGTTAGATTTTCACCTGGCAGACGCCCTGCCCAGTGGGAATTCACCAACACAACACTGCCATTTGAAGGCTGAATTCCAAAGGAGCTTCAGATGCTGGAGGAGGGCAGGGTGATCATGTCCAAGAGGTTTCAAATCAGCCATGTACAAAACAACGTGCCTCTGTTGAGAATGTCTTTGAATTGATTAGGTGGTTAGGAAAACACACTGAATTTATGGCAGTCCAGGTAACCGCCTTCCACATGTATTTACAAACTTCACTTGTCTGTGTCTAAGGGGAGGGGGCTGAATTGCTTATCCAAGACTTTTACAGATGAGCTGCAAATAAGTGTCTCTCCAAAGAGACGTCGGTTCGATTCCTGGCTTGGGAAGATCCCCTGGAGAAGGAAATGGCAACCCACTCCAGTATTTTTGCCTGGAAAATCCCATGGACAAAGGGGTCTGGTCAGCTATACGTCTTTGGGTTAGAAAGACTCAGACAGGACTGGGTGACTAACACTTCCCTTCACTTTATTAGAGGTACTTGCTTGGTGGCTTCGATGGTAAAGAATCCGCCTGCATTTAAGAGACCTGGGTTTGATCCCTGGGTTGGGAAGATCCCCTGGAGAAGAGAAAGGCTATCCACACTTCAGCGTCCTGGCCTGGAGAATTCCATGGGTCCATGAGGTCAGAAAGAGTCAGACACCACTGAGCGACTCTCACTTTCACCCTCTTTCAAGGAGACCCATTTAGATGCTTGATTTTACTTCCCAAATGAAGAGCTTTTAAAAATACACTCAATATTCCGTTGTGGGTATGTACCACAGATTTTTGATCCATTCATGTTGATGGACTTCTAGGCTGGAGAAAAAGGGAGCAAAATGGAGTCTGTTTTGCTGAGGTGGAGAAGTGCAGAGTCTGTCATCAAGCGGAAAGGGAAGTGAAACAGAGAAACACAAATATCGAATATTAAGGCATATATATGGAATATAGAAAGATGGTCCTGATGAACCTATCTGCAAGGCAGGAATACGGATGCAGACCCAGAAAACAGACTCGTGGACACAGCAGGGGAAGGAGAGGGTGGGGCGAATTGAGACGGCAGCACTGACGTCTATACACCACCGCGTGTGAAACAGACCGCTAGGAAGCTGCTGCATGACAGGGAGCGCGGCTCGGCTCTGTGATCACCTGGGTGGGACGAGGTGTGAGTCAAGAGGGAGGGGATGCGCGTTATGCGTATGGCTGGTTCACACTGTGGTACAGCAGAAACTAACAGAACATTGTACAGCAATTATCCTCCAATTTAAACACACACGCACGCACACACTCAAGAACATCAGAAATTCACTAGCTTTAACAAGACTGCGGCTCCGTGGTAAACAATCTGCCTGCCACTGCAGAAGACGCAGGAGACATGGGTTCGATCCCTGGGTCGGGAAGATCCTCTGGAGGAGGAAATGGCCACCCACTCCAGCATTCTTGCCTGGAGAATCCACGCAGAGAGGAGCCTAGAGGGCTCCAGCCCATGGGATCGCAAAGAGCCGGACATGACTGAGCAACTGAGTAAAGCTTACACACACGAGTAGTTAGGAAGGCAAAACTCTTTAAAGAAAATGGTGAAGATGGATCACGAGAGGCAAGAAGGAGAGACAGCCCGCCATCCATGAAGAAGAGTTTTCTAGATCCTAGGAAGGGACCTGCAGGCAAGAGGAAACACAGGTGTCTGCAACTGGGGAACAAATGAGTTCCAGCAACATCCATCATCGGAGAAAGAGACTCAAGGATCAGATCGTGCCACAATGCCAGCTCAATATGCCAGCCCCCAGCGTGGATTTCGATCGGGTTTCTGCTTGGAAGAAAGCAACTCCTTAAAAATAGTCTCTTTTAAAAATAAACAGAAGGGAGCTGAGTCCGTCACTTCTCGCCTCATAATACAGAGACCTACCTGCAGGCCATCAGATTATTTATCGGGTATGAAATGTATTGGAGAAATGCAGGCTGTACTAGCTGTAGAAGGTAAAGCATGCTGTTGATAGCGGCCAGTGGGCTACGTCCATGGGGTCGCTGAGAGTCGGACACGACTCAGTGACTTCACTTCACTTTTCACTTTCATGCAGTGGAGAAGGAAATGGCAACCCACTCCAGTGTTCCTGCCTGGAGAATCCCAGGGACGGCGGAGCCTGGTGGGCTGCCGTCTATGGGGTCGCACAGAGTCAGACACGACTGAAGCGACTTAGCAGCAGCAGCAGCAGCAGCAGCAGGGTTTGCCGGGAGAAGGTCAATACTTCTCACTATAGAAGCTCAGTTCAGTTCAGTCGCTCAGTCGGGTCTGACTCTTGGCGACCCCCTGGACTGCAGCTCGCCAGGCCTCCCTGTCCATCACCAACTCCCGGAGCTTGCTCAAACTCATGTCCATCAAGTTGGCAATGCCATCCAACCATCTCATCCTCTGTCGTCCCCTTCTCCTCCTGCCCTCAATCTTTCCCAGCATCAAAGTAGAAGCTCAGAAGCCAGATTATGGTGAAAGGAAAACCGGCCTTCCACACGCGCATCCTTGACCGCTGGACAGATTTCTACAGCAGGCAATGACGTCATGAAAGGACCTCACGGAATTAAGACCCTCGGAATTCAGGGAGCTCCTCCAAGGAGCCACTTAGAAGGCTGGACTTCCCCAGGGAACGAAAACTGAGATAATTGTGTTTAATTTAACCTCATGCAATGTTCCAGAAGCAGGAAAGAAAAGGGGCAACAGTGAAATTGGCAGAGGTGCCTCTGAACCGGCCCGATGGGCCTCCCGCAGGACAGACAAAAGGCCCTCTACCCCGAGGACTTTCTGTGACTTGGGTTTTTAAAGAAAAGATAAGGAAAACAACCCCAAGAGTGAAAGGCTTTCTGAGACGGGCATTAGGTCACTTATCAGCCTCGGCTGCCTTTCTGGAAAGAACACATCCGATAATTAGGGGGGAAACGAAAACAACAAACCAAGTAATGAAGCTGGCTCGTGGTACACCCCCGTCTTTTTTTCTTTTTAAGGTTTAAAATGATGTAATCTTTACAGTAACCTTAAATACAGTCGTACTTAACCCTCCTTTTAACAGGTGAAAATTTTGAAGAAAAGAGAGATTAAATGAATCAGTATTATACAGTTAATATGGTGTAAGTTCCAGATTTAAAGGAAGGCTTCAGATTTTAACTCCCTCTCTCTTTCTTTGCTCTTTAACATATCTCATTTTTTTACTTGAAGGATAATTGCCTTACAGAATTTTGCTGTTTTCTGTCAAACCTCAATATGAATCAGCCATAGGTGTACAATATATCCCCTCCCTCTTGAATCTCCCTCCCATCTCCCGCCCCACCCCACTCCTCTAGGCTGATCCATAGCCCCTGTTTGAGTTCCAAGTTGGGGGTACCTATACACACTGGAATATTACTCAGCCATAAAAAGGAAGGCATTTGAGTCAATTCTGATGAGGCAGATAAACCTAGAGCCGATAATACAAAGTGAAGTGAGTCAGGAAGAGAAAGATAAATACCGTATTCTAACGCATATCCACAGAATCTACAAAAATGGTACTGAAGAATTTATTTACAGGGCAACAGTGGAGAAACAGACAGAGAACAGACTTATGGACATCGGGAGAGGGGAGGAGAGGGCGAGATGTGTGGAGAGAGTAGCGTGGACACTTACATTACCAAATGTAAAATAGAGAGCCAATGGGCATTTGCTGAACACTCTCGTTTTTATCTGTTAAGGGTAAGTGCCGTACCTCAGTGAAGGGAACCAGGGATGTGGTTTTTGAATCAGCAGGAAACTGTACCATAGTTCTGCTTGTGAGACTCAGCTCTGTACTAGACCCCTGGGGGAGAACTGACAAATCCTCCGGTCCAGGCTCCACTCCAGACCCATGTGGTCAAGCATCTCCAGGGCTGGGGCGGGGCGGAAGACCAGGTGTTTGTAAATACCAGATCCTCCAGGAGATTCGAATGGGCCGCCCGACCGGCCACTGATGCTTGGACCCAGGGTCTCTGCTTACACGTAAAAAAATCTCATGAAACCTGGACCTTATTTTATTCTTTTTTTTTTTTTAAGAAAATCTCATTTCAACACAAATACTCATACGCTGTCTTAAAAGGGAAACTATAAGTATTATTTAAGCAGCAGCGATATCAGGACACAGCGAATGTGGGCCCCAAGGTTCAACCCCTTTGCTCCCCCGGAGGCAGAAAGATTTCCAGGCGTGTCTCAGCTTTGCTTCTTAAAATATGCTCCAACAAAAAATTTTTTTTTTATTTAACACTAGGTCCTTGTGGGTTATCTGTTTTAAATAGAGCGGTGTCTATGTGTCAGTCGCAAACTCCCAATCTATCTATCCTTCCCCACATAGTTCTAAAAAAATATGCTTTGCTAATTTCTCTCTCTCTCTTTTTTTTATTGTATATATTGTTTCTGGCTGTCCTGGGTCTCTGTTGCTGGGCGGGCTTTTCTCTAATTGCAGCGAGCAGGGGCCACTCTCTAATTGTGGTGCTTGGCTTTCTCCCTGGGGTGGTTTCTTTCCTGCAGCAAGGAATCTAGGGCGTGTGGCCAATAGAGTACAGGTTCAGTCGTTGCGGTTCATGGGCTTCATTGCCCTGCGGCGTATGGGATCGTCCCCAATCAGGGATCAAACCTGTGTCTCCCACATTGGCAGGTGGATTCTTGGCCACCGAGCCACCCCAGAAGCCCCCGCTACATTTTCTTGATACACGATTTTCAGCTAGAACATGCGGAAATGACTACATCATATGTAGAACAGCAAGCTAGGAAGGTACAACAGCAGATAGAGAATGTCTACATCATATGTAGACAGTATCCATCCTCTTTGCCTCTGGTGTCTAAACTTCCCAGAACAGTTACAGACAGTCTTCAGCATTTGTCATTCTCTACAACAAACATCACTGTCCCTGTGCAATTAATGGGCACTCTTGAACCAAGCTCTGGAGTCTAACGAAATCTCCTTTAAAAAAATAGTTTCTTTTTGAAAGATAATTGCTTTGCAGAATTTTGCTGTTTTCTGTCAAACCTCAACATGAGTCAGCCACAGGCGTACATATATCCCGTCTCTTTTGAACCTCCCTCCCCATCCCACCCCTCTAGGTTGACACAGAGCCTAGAGTTAGTTTCCTGAGACATAGAGCAAATTCCCATTGGCTGTCTAAAAAACTCTCCTCTTTTGAATGACCTGTTTTAACTGGAGACAGTTTAACAGCTTCAGAACTTTGTATCATGTTTGTTGTGAACTTATTGTTCATTTTTCTAAGCTTCCCTTCCAAAAAAGAAAAAGCATGATGCTCATCTCCAGGACTGTCTTCGCCAGGAACTCTCCTCTCAGGACAGGCATGCTTGTGAGGGAGGGGGTGGACCCTGGGGCAGGAATTAGCTGTTTGAGGTTGCTGTCGGTCCTTAAACAATACTAGTAGTTTGGCTTTTAAGACCACGTGGGGAACTTCCGTGATGGTGCAACGGTTAAAAATCCACCTGTCAATGCAAGAGACACGGGTTTGATCCCTGGTCCGGGAAGATCCCATGTGCCTTGAGGCAAGAAGGCCCGTGTGCTACAATTACTGAGCCTGCGCTCCTTAAAAGAGACCCCACCATGATGAGAAATCTGTGATCAGCCAAGACCAGACCCTGCTCGCTGCAGCTAAAGCAAAGGCCGCGTGCAGTAACACACACAGCCAAGTCTCAGCACAGCCAAAGTAAACAAATAAATAAAACAAACATTTAAAAAAAAAAGACAACACTAAGTCTTTCTTTGTTGAAATGAAATTTTTCTCAAAGAAAAAATAATAAAGTCAAAGTTTGAGGGTGCGTGCAGGTGGATACCCTTTGCTAAAACATCATTTATCCAACTGGGCAGCCCGTGAGTGTCCGAAAATGACCAAACGCTCCATTTCTTTTTTGTTTACTTATTTTTTTTCCCCCTAAATATCTCTCTTGAACATCCTTTTCTGTCCCAGTCTTCGCCCGGAATTCATGGGAGACTCAATGGCTCTGACTATGTTCTGTGAAGTCCACTGCTTCTTGGAAAGCAAGTCTTTCCATTCATTAAGCATTCTGCTTTTTTGGTTTTTGGCCAAGACACTTGGCTTGTGGGATCTTAGTTCCCTGACCAGGGATCGAACCAGAGCCCCCAGCAGCGGGAAGCGCAGGGTCCTACTGACTAGACTGCCAGGGAAGCTCGATGTGTTCTGCTATTTGAAGAAATACATCATCACACAGCTTTCGAGGAAAAATAGGTAAGAGAAGGCTACCTTTAGAGACCCTGGATGAGTGAAGATTCCAGCCTCTGACCTCCAGTGGACTGTATCATTCAGAATAGAGTTTTAGATTGGAAGTCAGTTCTGTTTAGAACGTGTGATCAGTCACTCAGTGGTGTCTGACTCTTTTCTACCCCATGGACTGTAGCCCTCCAGGCTCCTCCGTCCATGGGATTTCCCAGGCAAGGATACTGGAGTGGGTTGCCAATTCCTCCTCCAGGGGATCTTCCCAACCCAGGGATCGAACCCAGGTCTCCCGCGTTGCAGGAGGATCCCAGGGAAGCCCTCTACTTAGATTAACGGAAGATTTCTGAAGTGCCCATGGTAGTCTAACTCTTGATTATTTGGGGTTATTCTTTTTTTTTTATTTGCCCTTCTGACCGCCTGAAGATCCTGAATTCTTCAGATCTTCTCTGTGTAGCTGCTGTTGTGAAACTCCCCAGCGACGTGCTTTGGGAATGACTTTCATTTCATTCTCACGCTGGGCATCCAGTGTGCCATGCAGGCATGGAAGCTGAGATCTTTCAATGATGGCAGAAGAATTTATTTATAAGATATGTGCATGTGTTCTCAATCACTCCCTCATGTTCCACTCTTTGAAACTCCAAGGACTATAACCCACCAGGCTCCTCTGTCCGTGGGATTTCCCAAGCAACAATACTGGAGTGGTTTTCCATTTCCTCCTCCGAGGAATCTTCTCGAACCAGAGATCAAAGTTGTGTCTCGTGCGTCTCCTGCCCTGACAGGTGGACTATTTGCCAACTGCATTATCTGGGAAGCCTCTTGTAACCCATTGATGCCTCTTTTGGACTTCCCTGGTGGCCCAGAGCGTAAAGAATCGGGCGGCCAATGCAGGAGATGTGGGTTCGATCCCTGGGTAAGGAAGATTCCCTGGAGGAGGAAATGGCAACACACTCCAGTATTCTCGTCTGGGAAGTCCCAGGGACAAAGGAGCCTGGTAGGCTACAGTCCATGAGGTCGCCAAGAGTTTCAGCCATGACTAAATGCCTAAACAGCAGTCACAGCAGACGAACGCAGTATAGCTACTCTGCAGCCCTGCCAGAAATCAGAGAATAACAAACATGCTCCTGCCCTTCCATCTTTTATATGAAACACATCAGGAATATACGACCATTTCCATATTCTTGAATCTGCCAAAGAAAACCCAATAGCTTATCTAAACAATACTGTGGGATTAACTTTCCAATCTTAGGATTAGATACACAGAAAATTAAATCCAACCATTTTTCCCCAGGAGAGAAGCTTTGGTGGGGAAAGTCTGTGATAATGTTGTGGGGGGGGGATTGCATTTACAGAAAAGAAGAGAGAGGACAGGGGATTAGATGTAACTTTGTGGAGCATCAGTGATATATTATATTTGTCTAATTCTCTTAAGTTCTCAGAGGTAGAGCTTTGCTCCGGAAGCATGGCTGTTTATGAAGGTAGATCTCTCTCAAATAAGAGCCTTGTCCAAGCAACTGACGTCAGTGAACTGGTCTGGGGAGAAATTATTCACTCACTAAGCCATGTTTGACTCTTTGTGACCCCGTGGACTGCAGCACGCCAGGCTCCCCTGTCCTTCACTATCTCCTGGAGTTTGTTCAAACTCATGTCCATTGAGTTGGTGATGACATCCAACCATCTCATCCTCTGTCATCCCCTTCTCTTCCTGACCTCAGTCTTTCCCAGCATCAGGATCCTGTTCAGTGAGTTGGCCCCTCACATCAGGTGGCCAACCTATTGGAGTTTCAGCTTCAGCATCAGCCCTGCCAATGAATATCCAGGGTTGATCTCCTTTAGGATTGGCTGGTCTGTGGAGAAGTGGGCATTTTCAAATGCTTCCTCCCTTTCCTTGCTTCTCCTGCCAGAAATGCTATCCTAAAAATAGGTGTGATTAATCCCTTTGGCAAACACATCGCCCCTGAATTCGGAAGCCTAATTTTGCCAAGTGTGTTGTCATTCCCAAGGCATAACACTGTTTTGGTATTCAAAAAGAAAATCCTGAGTCTTCCCTTGCATAGGATGTGACGAATACAGTAGATTCCAGCAATCACACTCCTGAGTAATTACCCAAAGGAGCTGAAAAGTTGTAGCCACACAAAAATCCACACGCCGGTGTTTATAGTATCTCTAGCGATCATGGTCCAAACTTGGAAGAAACTGAGATATTCCCCAGCAGCCGGATGGATAAATAAACTACGGTCGATCCAGACAATGGAAGAGTACTCGATGATAAAGAAGAACCGAGCTACTGGGCCATAAAAGAAGATACGGATGGACCTTCAATGCATGGAATTCACTCCGTGAAACAAGCTGATCTGAAAAGGCTACAGAATGTGTGATTTCAGGTAGGTGACGTTCTGGTAAAGGCAGCGTTGTAGAGACATTATCTCTACATTTCATGTGTATACGTAAAAGCATCAGTGGGTGCCAGGACTGGGGTGGTGAGAAGGGTGATGTACGGAACTATTGCTGCTGCTGCTGCTAAGTCGCTTCAGTCATGTTCGACTCTGTGCGACCCCATAGACGGCAGCCCACCAGGCTGCCCCGTCCCTGGGATGCTCCAGGCAAGAACACTGGAGTGGGTTGCCATTTCCTTCTCCAATGCATGAAGTGAAAAGTGAAAGGGAAGTCACTCAGTCGTATCCGACTCTTCACGACCCCATGGACTGCAGCCCACCAGGCTCCTCCATCCAGGGGATTTTCCAGGCAAGAGTGCTGGAGTGGGGTGCCATCGCCTTCTCGGACAGAACCGTTAGGACAATGAAAATACTCTTTAGGACACCCTGACAATGGATCCATGTCGTTCCACGCTTGTCTACACCCACAGGATGTACAAGACCCAGAGTGAACTCTAATGCAAAGCCTGGCCTTTGGATGCTGACAATGTGGCGATGTAGGTTATCCCTCAGTTAAATAGATATGTATATACACACACCCCACTCTGGGGGTGGAGTCAGAGCTGTTCATTAACGTGGGGATAGAACATGAACACGGGCAGGGAGTGAATGGAAACTGTCTGTACCTGTCTCTCACCTTTGCTGGGAATCTAAAACAGCTCTGAAAAAGAAGTCTGAATTTAATCACATCATGGCAAACGGAAGGGGAAAAAGTGGAGGCAGCGACAGATTTTATTTTCTTGGCCTCCAAAACCACTGCAGACTGTGAAGGCAGCCTTAAGATAAATAGACACGTGCTCCTTGGAAAGAAACATATGACAGACCAAGACAGCTTATTGCAAAGCAGAGACATCACTCTGCCAACAACTTCCGTCTACTCAAAGCTTTGGTTTTTCCAGTTGTCATGTACGGATGTGAGAGCTGGACCATAAAGAAGGCTGAGCACCAAACCATTGATGCTTTCAAACTCTGGTGCTGGAGAAGACTCTTGAGAGTCAGGAAATCAGTCCATCCTAAAGGAAATGAGTCCTGAATATTCTTTGGAAGGACTGATGCTGAAGCAGAAACTCTAATACTTTGAACTGACTCATTGGAAAAGTCGCTGACACTGGGAGAGATTGAAGGCGAGAGGAGAAGGGGATGACAGAGGATGAGATGGTTGGATGGCATCACTGACTCCATGGACACAAACGTATGCAAGCTCCAGGAGATGGTGAAGGACAGGGGAGCCTGGCGTGCTGCAGTCCACGGGGTCCCTAAAGTCAGACATGACTGAGCGACTGAAGAATGACAAATTCAGAAAATGGTCATATAACAGAAAAAAATATTTTTTTGAAATAAACTACTTTGTCCCCATGAAATCACTGAGTACCACCAGAGTTCCAGGTTGAATGCCAGGCTCTCTCTTACCCCACACATGGTGATAAGAGCAACTGTTCTCTACCCACTTTACAGAGAAGGAGGTGGATGCTCTAAAGAACATGAAACCTGTCTAAGGAAGCAGAGGTGATATCAGAAGTCACACTATGCTTTGTTTCTTTCCAAATTCTGTGCTCTGAACCACTAGGATACAAAGTCTCTTCAGTATTATAATATTCTACCTAGCAAAGCTGAAATGATGAAACAATAAAACCACTACGTGTTAATTAGGGTTAATACTCCAGCAAATTTGGAAAACTCAGCAGTGGCCACAGGACTGTAAACGGTCCGTTTTCATTCCAATCCCAAAGAAAGGCAATGCCAAAGAATGCTCAAACTACCGCACAACTGCACTCATCTCACACGCTAGTAAAGTAATGCTCAAAATTCTCCAAGCCAGGCTTCAGCAGCATGTAAACCATGGACTTCCAGATGTTCAAGCTGATTTTAGAAAAGGCAGAGGAACCAGAGATCAAATTGCCAACATCCGCTGAATCATTGAAATAGCCAGAAAGTTCCAGAAAACACATCTATTTCTGCTTTATTGACTATGCCAAAGCCTTTGACTGTGTGGATCACAATAAACTGTGGACAATTCTAAAAGAGATGGGAATACCAGACCATCTGACATGCCACTTGAGAAACCTATATGCAGGTCAGGAAGCAACAGTTAGAACTGGACATGGAAGAACAGACTGGTTCCAAATAGGAAAAGGAGTACGTCAAGGCTGTATACTGTCACCCTGCTTATTTAACTTATATGCAGAGTACATCATGAGAAACCCTGGGCTGGAAGAAGCACAAGCTGAAATCAAGATTGCTGGGAGAAATATCAATAACCTCAGATATGCAGATGACACCACCCTTACGGCAGAAAGTGAAGAGGAACTAAGAAGCCTCCTGATGAAAGTGAAAGAGGAAAGTGAAACAGTTGGCTTAGAGCTCAACATTCAGAAAACGAAGATCATGGCATTTGGTCCCATCACTTCATGGGAAATAGATAGGGAAACAGGGGAAACAGTGTCAGACTTTATTTTTTTGGACTCCAAAATCACTGCAGATGGTGACTGCAGCCATGAAATTAAAAGACGCTTACTCCTTGGAAGGAAAGTTATGACCAACCTAGATAGCGTATTCAAAAGCAGAGACATTACTTTGCCGACTAAGGTCCATTGAGTCAAGGCTACGCTTTTTCCAGTAGTTAGTCATGCATGGATGTGACAGTTGGACTATGAAGAAGGCTGAGCGCCGAAGAATTGATGCTTTTGAACTGTGGTGTTGGAGAAGACTCTTGAGGGTCCCTTGGACTGCAAGGAGATCCAACCAGTCCATCCTAAAGGAGATCAGCCCTGGGTGTTCTTTGGAAGGAATGATGCTAAAGCTGAAACTCCAGTACTTTGGCCACCTCATTGGAAGAGTTGACTCATTAGAAAAGACCCTGATGCTGGGAGGGATTGGGGGCAGGAGGAGAAGGGGATGACAGAGGATGAGATGGCTAGATGGGATCGCTGACTTGATGGACATGAGTTTGAGTGAATTCTGGGAGTTGTTGATGGACAGGGAGGCCTGGTGTGCTGTGATTCATTAGGTCACAAAGAGTCGGACAGGACTGAGCGACTGAAATGAACTGAACTGAACGTGTTAATTGAGCTTTAAATTTCCTGGTGCCCCTTACCACCATTTTAAGTTCAAGGTATGTGGCAGCACTAAAGAAAGCATTAATATAAAGTGCTTGCCTTTAAATCAGTCCCCCGATGGTTTGAGTTGTTGAACCCATCGCCAGCATGGAATGTTTTCAATGAAGCTGTGATCTTGAAAACGGAAGGCAGTGCAGAGGAAGCTGCCATTCGCTTTGTGGAAAGACGTTTTGCAAGTCTGTGTCAGTCATAAGTAAGCTCACTTATGACGCTGTGATAGAAATGTTTGGAAAAACAAAAGGAGGGGATTCCTGATGCCCTTCACATCCCGAGTCTGGATCGTCATCAGAGATCTTTTTGGTGATAATTAATGTAAATCTGCTACATCACCTATCCAGAAAAGAGTCACGATTATAGGTGTGTGGTGTGTGTGTGTGTGTGTGTACACATGTGTGCGTGATGAAATAGCTGACTAACTGAAATGCCAGAGACGAACAAAACTCCAGGAGATGTGGACGTGAGAGCTGGGCCAGCAAGAAGGCTGAGCGCCGAAGAATGGGTGCTTTTGAACTGTGGTGCTGGAGAAGACTCCTGAGAGTCCCTCGGACTGCAAGGAGATCCAACCAGTCCATCCTAAAGGAAATCAGTCCTGAGTATTCATGGAAGGACTGATGCTGAAGCCAAAGCTCCAATCCTTTGGCCCCCTGATGCGAAGAACTGACTCACTGGCAAAAACCCTGATTCTGGAAAGATAGAAGGCGGGAGGAGAAGAGGACAACAGAGGATGTGATGGCTGGATGGCATCAGTGACTTGATGGCCGTGAGTTTGAGCAAATTCCGGGAGATGGTGATGGACAAGGAAGCCTGGCATGCTATGGTCCATGGGGTCACAGAGAGTCAGACATGAGTGAGCAACCGAACAACAAGAACGGCAGAATCCTAAATTCCATGGGACTGGCAAAGATCAAATATCAACTTGACCTTCTGCAGTTCTGAGCTAACAAAACTCCCCTTTGCTAATAACTAAAAAAAAAAAAAAAAAAAAAAAACCACTGATTATAGCATGACAAAGAAGAAAAGGCAGGCTTTGTTCGCCAAGGTTCTCAAACAGTCACACAGCCAAGGGTAAAAGCAGGAGGCTTCAGGTCATGTTATCTTAGCAGCAGCAGCATCCAGACACGCGGGGAAGGAGTATGCCTAAGGTCAACCATCTGCTATGAGTGTCCGCGACTCTGCAGTTATCTTTTAAAACACAGTAGCAGGACCTCCCTGGTGGTCCAGTGGTTAAGAATCCGCCTGCCAGTGCAAGGGACATGGGTGCCGTCTCCGGTCCAAGATCCCGCATGCCACACAGCGATTAAGCCCCTGTTAAGACTATCGAGCCTGTGTTAAGCCCAGGAGATGCTACTACTCAGCCCAGAACCATAATTACCGAAACAAGAGAAGCCAGCAAGTCAAGAGCAGCCCCTGAGCACCGCAACTAGAGAAAAGCCTGTCAACAGCAGCAAAGACCCAGTGCAGCCAAAAACTGATTCTTATAAAAAAAAATATCGTTAGAGAAAAGGGGACGGTAGGCTAAAATTGAGAGAAGAGCCATTTGCGAAAATTTTAGAGCATTCCTCTACAAGGAAAGCAAACCCCTGGTCTCCACGAGGGGCACGGTGGTCTGATAATTGGGTGTGAGCACGCTGACCTAGACGCCCCAATGTGATCACAGCTGAGTTCATAGCATATTATAACAGGGTCAGCAACGGCAGATTTAGCCAGTGTGACCTCTGGGCCCTGCAAGATTCGACTGTCCAACAGTTTGAGGGAGCAAGTGCTTGTCTCTCGGGACCAAAAGGCAACTATAAGACCCAGGGAGGCCAGCAAACTTCGGGTTCAAAGAAGGTAAAGCAAGAGATGGCTTGTTGCTCCCTTGCAAGGCTCGCATGTGCGTGCCCTCTGAACCTTTCCACTTCCCCAAAGACATTTCCTTATTTCTCTCTGTCACTAAGAGTTAAGCTTCCCAGGTGGTACTAGGGGTAAACGAATCTGCCTGCCAGTGCAGGAGACCCAAGTTCCATCCCTGGGTCGGGAACATCCCCTGGAGGAGGGCATGGCAACCCACTCCAGTACCCTTGCCTGCAGAATCCCATGGACAGAGGAGCCTTGAAAGCTACAGTCTCTAGGGTTGCAAAAAGTCAAACACACGGAAGCGACTCAGCACACACATACCTAATGACTCAAATGCTGAAGACAGCTGGTCATACAGGAAATGGCAAGTTACCAACACTAAAAGCCCTTCCTCTTTTAAGCAAAGTTAGCTCCCTTTGTCTTACAAAATTAAATGTGTAGCTTTAGAGAGTACATCCCCTTTAGAAATTAAAACAAGAGCCCCTGGACAGAACAAAACAACTCATTTCCACAACAGAGAGAGCCTTCAACTCAACCTTCCCCGATAAAACTCCACCAGCAGCACAAATCAAGAGGAACCGGTTCCATCCTACCGTTGTCTGTCGATTACAATTAACGTCGGGTATGTTTCTCCCCTGTTTGTAAATATAGAGACTAGCAACAGAACTGGGTTAAAAAAAGAGAAAACATAAATCTTTGGCTAGGCCATTTCTCAGGGGGAAAAAAAAAAAAAATATATATATATATATATATNAACTCCAGTTAAGCAATTCTCCACATGACCTTGAGAAGGTCTAAATCGCTGACAGCATTTTTTTTTTTAATGTTCACTTTCATCTCTCAGTGTTATTTTGAAAACATTACTCTTTAGTAGCTACCCTGGAGCAGAGTCCTGTCCCCCCAAACAAGGTTATCAGTTCATTTCCACCGGCCCGGCCAACATTTTTCTTTTAAGTGAAGGCTGAGCACCTCTTGGAGGAAAACAATATTGCATCGGAAGACAGCAATGTTTAGCCTGGCTCTTCAGGGAGACAGAGATAGATGTTCTGCGTGCTCAGGAGGGAGCTTTATTTTCACCTGCATCCGTAGATCAAGAGGTCTCGGGGACATCAGGGTTGACCGAGTAGAAGGGGGACTGCTCAGGTCATTGAGGACATTGGCCGTCTTCTGCCAACTCTGTACAGATGGAATAAATTCCAGCAGGTGGCACAGGGAACTGGCAAGGGATTCCTGACTTGTTCAGTTATCCATTCTGACTTCATCGTTTAGTCAACTCATTTTGTGACCCTATGGACTGTAGCCCGCCAGGCTCCATGGGATGCTCCAAGCAAGAATACTGGAGTGGGCTGCCACTTCCTCCTCCAGGGACTCTTCCCGACCCAGGGATCGAACCCGTAGCTCCTGTGTCTCCTGGCACTGGCAGGCGCCAAGGAAGCCCCATTATCATTTACACAGATGTTCCCTCTTAGCTCAGTCAGTAGAGAATTGGCTTGCAATGCAGGAGACTTGGGTTCAATTCCTGGGTCGGGAAGATCCCCTAGAGAAGGAAACGACAACCCACTTCCAGTATTCTTGCCTGGAGAATCCCACGGACAGAGGAGCCTGGCAGGTTACAGTCCACGGGGTCGCAAGACCTGGGACTCGACTTAGAGAGTAAATCACCACCAAACATACACATACTATGGAAATTAACACAAACAAGCAAATCTAAGAGAGACTGACCGTAGAGGAGTGAGATACACCTCCAAACCTGGGGTCCCCAACCTCTGGGATCTAATGTCTCATGATCTGAGCTGGAGCTGATGTAACAATAATAGAAATTATTATTATTATTATTATTATAATAGCTGCTGCTAAGTCACTTCAGTCGTGTCCGACTCTGTGCGACCCCATAGACAGCAGCCCACCAGGCTCCGCCGTCCCTAGGATTCTCCAGGCAAGAACACTGGAGTGGGTTGCCATTTCCTTCTCCAATGTATGAAAGTGAAAAGTGAAACTAAAGTCGCTCAGTAGAGACCACAATAAATGCAACGTGCTCGAATCATCCCATTACCATCCCTCGCGCCCCCCCCCCCATCTGGGAAAACTGTCTTCCAAGAAACCGGAGGTTGGTACCAAAAAGTTGGGGACCGCTGCTCTAAATGCAGCCTTCACTGCTACTAATACATATTTTTATTACAACAGTATTATAATCTATTATAATTACATTACAAGCTTATAATATAACATATAAGCTTATCATAATTTATTATAACGTCAGTTCAATAAGTAAGTTTTGACTGTGCATCAGCACCGTCTCAAATGAGGTGGTGGGTATAGTAACACAGAATATTTCCGATACTCGAATGTTTCGTCTGGGAGAGAAGTGAGACATTCCAGTAAACAGGGCGCTCCCGTTGGCGTGAAATGCTGTTAGATAAGGGATTTTACAGGGGAGGAAGGTTTCCCTGAGAAGTGATGTGTGGGTAGGAATGGAGTCAGAAGGCTGAACGGGATTCATTCCTAGCTCCCCAGAAAGCTGAGTTAAGGGAGGAAAGTGAAAGTGTTAGTCACTCAGTCCTGTCCAACTTTATGCAATGCCATAGACGATAGCCTATAGAGAGCATTAGAAAGCAGAGACATCACTTTGCTGACAAAGGTCCATCTATGGGAAGCTATGATTTTTCCAGTAGTCATGTACGGATGTGAGAGTTGGACCATTAAGAAAGCTGAGCGCTGAAAAATTGATGCTTTCAAATTGTGCTGCTGGAGAAGACTCTTGAGAGTCCACTGAATTGCAAGGAGATTGAACCACTCAAGCCTAAAGGAGATTAACCCTGAGCATTCATTGGAAGGACTGATGCTGAAGCTGAACCTCCAATACTTTAGCCACCTGATGTGAACGGCTGACTCATTGGAAAAGACCCTGATGCTGGGAAAGATTGAGGGCAGGAGGAGAAGGGGACGACAGAGGATGAGATGGCTGGATGGCATCACCGACTCAATGGACATGAGTTTCAGCAAACTCTGGGAGAGGGTGATGGACATGGAGGCCTGGCGTGCTGCAGTCCACAGGGTTGCAAAGAGTGGAAGAGAAGGAAGGGGTGAGAGCAGGTAGAATGGACTGAAGAGGATGCTAAGAAGGAAGGGAAAAAGAAAAAGGAACAAGAATATTGTAAAAGAGATGGAGGAGGAGACTTCTCTGGGGCTCCAGGGATTAGGACCCCAGGCTTCCACTGCAGCGGGCAGAGGTTGCATCCCTGGTTCGGACCGAAGAACCCACCCACCAGGAGGTGCGGCCAAAATAAGAGAGACAGACAGACAGAAGGAAGAGAGACCATGCCAGGGAAGGAGATGGGTGTGGCAGAGGTCACTGAAGGTGAGCGTTGAGACTCATCTCCTGACACTCGTAGGATTGCAGCCTTCAACCTGTGGTAGGTTGAATGACGCCGGTTCAGTTCAGTTCAGTTCAGTGGTTCAGTCGTGTCCAACTCTTTGCAAACCCATGAAACACAGCACGCCAGGCCTCCTGGTCCATCACCAACTCCCGGAGTCCATCCAAACCCATGTCCATTGCGTCGGTGATGCCATCCAACCATCTCATCCTCTGTCGTCCCCTTCTCCTGCCTTCAATCTCTCCCAGCATCAGGGTATTTCCCAATGAGTTTGCTCTTTGCATCAGGTGTCCAAAGGATTAGAGTTTCAGCTTCAACATCAGGCCTTCCAATGAACACCCAGGACCGACCTCCTCTAGGATGGACTGGTTGGATCTCCTTGCAGTCCAAGGGACTCTCAAGAGTCTTCTCCAACACCACAGTTCAAATGCATCAGCTTTTGATGCTTTTGAATGACTCCACCCCCTGCCAAACATGCACAGACACACCACAAAACCATCCACTTCTGTATTTCCAGAATTCCTGAGAACACACAGCTTTCCCTGGCAGACAACTTTACGTGGACTCTGAACACGTGATCAAACGAAGGGTCCTGGGATGGGGAGATGTCCCTGGTTCATCCGGGTGAGGCCAGAGGAATTACAAGGTCCTTAAAGGGAAGAGGGGGGCCTCCTTCACCAGGTGGCTCAGCGGGGAAAAATCAGCCTACCAACACGGGGGATGGAGGTTCGATCCCTGGGTCAGGACGATTCCCCTGGAGGAGGGCATGGCAACCCGCTCCAGTCTTTCTGCCTGGAGCATCCCCACGGATAGAGGAGCCTGGCGGGCTACAGTCCTTGGGGTGGCAGAAGATTGGGACAGGACTGAGTGACTAAGCAGCAACTGAAAGGAAAAGGTGGGGGTCAGAGTGAGGGAAGGTGATGTAACAAATGAAGGAGACAGAGGAGGTGATGGGAAAAGGCAGCAGGAATCAAAGAGGGGCAGAACCGGGAGAAGGCACGACAGTGGATCCTCCCCTCCCCTAGACCTTCCAGAAGGAACTGACCCTGCTGACCCTGGCTTTTGCCCCAGACATGGGAGCTCCAGCACTGAGCTTGACCGCGTATCCTGTTCACACCAATAACTTCATGATCATCTGTTCAGCGGTCGGAGGAAATGAAAACGCTGCAGAAGCAGTGGGAAGTGACGCAAATGCATTTCCATGAGCCCTGTCTTCAAGAGGGCTTCCCTGACAGCGCAGCTGGTAAAGAATCCGCCTGCAACGTGGGACACCTAGCTTCGATTCCTGGGTGCAGAAGATCCCCTAGAGGAGGGCTAGGCTACCCACTCCAGGATTCTTGGGCTTCCCTGCTGGCTCAGCTGGTAAAGAATCCGCCTGCAATGCAGGAGACCAGGATCGATCCCTGGGTTTGGGAACATCCCCTGGAGAAAGGAAAGACAACCCACTCCAGTATTCTGGCCTGGAGAATTCCATGGACGGTATAGTCCATGGGGTCGCAAAGAGTCGGACACGACTGAGTGAATTTCACTTTCTTTTCTTCAAGAAGACTGGCTGAGAACGTGAAACTCTGCTCCATGTCGTGTGGCAGCCTGGATGGGAGGGGAGTTTGGGGGAGAATGCATCCATGTACATGCATGGTTGAGTGCCTTTATGGTGTACCTGAAGCTACCACGGCATCGTTAATCAGCTACAGCCCAATACAAAATAAAAAGTTAAAAAGGAAAGAGGAGAAGACTGGCTGAGAAAAATGCAGCAGACGTAACGGTGAGGCTTCAAGAGGGTGCCTTTCAGATTGCAATGACTGACGTAGCATCTCCCAACAGAACGGCCTGAGAGAGCAGTGGGTCGGAAAGCTTCTCAGCCAGCAGTTGGCGGAAACCACTGGTGAGAAAGGGACAGAATCAGGGCTCCAGAGGGTTCTCTCCACGCCCTGAGATGTCACAGACAGTGACGCTTCTTTCCGAAGCCGTTCAGCCATTTCAGTACAAGCATCCTTCCAATTTATCCTGAAGACCTAAGATCAAGTCGTGGATCAAGAAGTGTGAAAACAAGATGGACCCACGGTGGGAAATGACTTCTGTCCTCAGATCGACTCCTTTTGGGTCAGATAGTCCTGAGTCCTACCTCATTCACAGTGCCACTTTATTGTTTTCAGAAAAAAAAAAATATATATATATATATATTAGGGACTTCCGTGTGGTCCAGTGAGTAAAAGTCTGCTCCCAATGCAGGAGACCTGGGTTTGACCTCTAGTCTCAGAACCAGCTCCCGTAAGTCTCAATTAAGGGTTTGCATGCTGCAACTCAAAAAATCCGCATGCCTTAACTGAGACCCAGCACAGCCAAAATAAAGAATTAACCTAAACATTTTTTTTAATGGTTTTCACGGCACATCATTGTCAGAGATTTAAGACTTAACCACAGAAAACGTAATGATTTGAAAATACTTGAGAAGATTAAATCCCGGCGTTGTAAAATGCTTCAACTCTAATCTGACGTTTCCAACCATAAAATAACAAATGGCCAACCATGATTCCACATTCAGCCTCAGTTCCCCTCATCCATCGATTTTTGAGGAAGTCCGTAGTTTCAAGATTTAAAAAAATTAAGCCTACAGTGTCAAGAGAATGCAGTTAGCTGCGATGTTTAATTAACAATGGATTATAAAAGACTCCAGGGGGAGGGGGAACTCATGTACTCCCATGGTGGATTCATGTCAATGTATGGCAAAACCAATACAGTATTGTTAAGTAAAATAAAGTAAAAATAAAAATTTTTTAGAAATGAATAAAAAACTATAATATCCTTATCACATATAATGTTAATAATAATCCCTTAATATTCCCTAATAGTTTTCTAGTTGGCATGTAAATTGAATCTACCTTTCACTTTCACTTTGGGCCCTGTCTGGACAGTGGGGCCAAAAGACATCCTGACAACCCAGATCTACATTTTGATTTCCAAGGCAGCTACTTCTGTATGCTTTTATCTTTAATAAAGTCAGGTTTTTTCTTTTGTGAAAAGAATAAATAAATAATATGAGCAAAGGGAAAAAAAAAAGACTCAAGGGACTTTCCTGGTGGCTCACTGTTAAAGAATCCACCTGCGAGATGCAACAGGCTCCAGAGATGTGGGCTGGATCCCTGGGTCGACAAGATCCCCCAGAGAAGGGAAGGGCAACCCACTCCAGTATTCTTGTCTGGGAAGTCCCATGGACAGAGAAGCCTGGTGGGCTACAGTCCATGGGGGTCAGAAAGAGTCAGACACGCCTGAGCAAAGAAACACTAACAAAAAAACAAGAGACCCCAGAGCAAAAAACAGCAACCAAGAGAGCAAAGGAACAGCTGTGAGGAAAGTGAAACTCTGGAGCTGACACATGCTCCTTTTTCAAGTTACGCTTCGTGATGAACCTGCAATCTCTCTGAAGGTGAGAAATTAATGAGGACACAGACCCAGCGCGGACAGCACTTCATTCATCTGACGCCACCTGTTCTCCCCTTGCCAGGTTTTATTTCTTAACTCTCCCCAGAACAGCCTAATTTGAACAAGCCAATCAATTACCATTAAAAGGACAAGTGAAAGACTCAACATCCCCCCTCCCAAAGAAGCCTTAAATTTTCTAAGTAATTGAGAAGAAAACACAGCCGCTGAAATCGTAGTCCATTTAGAAGACTTAATTACAGATAAGTCAATGCTAAATAATTTATGGTCTTCCGTGCATATGAACCAGACCAGAATAGCGAAGGAAATAAAAATTCTCAAGAGTCGAGGCTCCATTGTGGTGGTGGTTGGTTAGTCGTTTAGTTGTGTCTGACTCTTTGTGACCCCATGGACTATAGCCCACCAGGCTCCTCTGTCCATGGGGATTCTCCAGGCAAGAATACTGGAGAGTGGGTTACCGTTCCCTTCTCCAGGGGATCTTCCCGATCCAGGGATCGAACCTGGGTCTCCTGAATAGGCAGGCAGATTCTTTACCCTCTGAGCTACAAAAGGAGTCCCATCCCTGGGGTCAAAAGATGTTTGGTCTCCTGAAACACAGCTAACATGGGCTGGAATGACTTTGTTTTCTCTGTCTGATATTAAAGGTTCAAAGGATTTTCTGCACAATGGGAAAGAGTCTCGTCCACTCAGACGCTGGGCAGAAAAGCTTCACACATAGGACAGGACAGTTTCCACCTGGATAAAACTGCAACCAGCAGGCTGATTCCTTCACTTGTCAGCAGACGGCACAGGAAGGAGGTTGAAGGACTAGCGCAGTGTCCTTGACTTGGTCCCTGGAGGGTCTCAACCCAGACTAGACCTTATAGCTCCTGGTTTCCAGAAAGCACGTGTCCCTGTGAGACCAGGAGTCAAGCTTGTGGACCTGCATTCACCCGTCATTTACTGAGAACCTTCTGCATGGCCCTTTTCTGTGATGGGAACACAGAAGACTCAGTCTTCTCGACTTAAATCACCAGGACCTCACGGGTGGCCCAGCGGCTAAGACTCCACCTGCCAAGGCAGGGGACTCGGGTTTGATCCCTCGTCTGGGGTGGTTCCCCCAGGCCACGGGACAGCTAAGCCCATGTGCCGTTAACGACTGAGCCCACGAGCTGCAACTTCTGAAGCCAGTACACCTTACAGAACGTGTGCTGCCACAAGAGCACTCACTGCAATGAAAGGCCCATGCACCTCAACTAGAGGAACCTCCGCTCGCCACAGCTCATGCAAACGCAAAGCAATGAAGACCCAGGACAGTCAAAAAAAAATAAGAAATTCCAACCGCATGCCAAGAAGGATCCCGGGAAGGTTCAAGTGACAGAACAGGACCACGTCTCCAGTCCGGTTTGCTAATGGTGTTCATGAGGTCATGTCACGGGGTACCCCACTGAGGTCCGAACTGTTCCCCTCCCCATGAACCCATGTCACGCTTCAATAAATACTGAGGAACACAGTGGAAAATCTTATTTCGGCAGTCACCACGGAAAGGGAAAGACACAGGGCACGTTAGAGGCATATGTTGAGATTCCATCAGTCAGTTCAGGTCAGTCACCTATGGTGTCTGACTCTTTGCAACCCCATGGACTGCAGCACGCCAGGCCTCCCTGTCCATCACCAACTGCCGGAGTTCACCCAAACCCATGTCCATGAGTCGGTGATGCCACCAAACCATCTCATCCTCTGTCAATCCCCTTCTCCTCCCGCCTTCAAGCTCTCCCAGCAGTGGGGTCTTTTCCAATGAGTCAACTCTTCACATGAGGTGGCCAAAGGATTGGAGTTTCAGCTTCAACATCAGTCCTTGCAATGAATATTCAGGACTGATTTCCCTTAGGATGGACTGGTTGGATCTCCTTCCTGTCATACGTATGCATTAATATGCAATATCTATTCTTCTCTTTCTAAGCTGCTCTGTATGACAGGCTCTAGGTTCATCGGCATCATAACAACTGAGTCAAATCCACTCTTTGTTGTGGCTGTGTAATATTCGACTGAATATATGTACCGCAGTTTCCTTGGCCATTCGTGCGTTGATGGACAATCTAGGTGGCTCCCAGGTCCTGGCTGCAAACACTGGGGTGCTTTGTGTCTTTCTGAGTCACGGTATGGATTAAGCTGTTTGCAGGGTGGGAATCGAGACACAGAGGTAGAGAAGAGACTTGTGGACACACAGGTGAATGGGGAGAGTAGCTATGATATATATGCAGACTGAAGTGCGCAAATCGCTCAGTCGCGTCCGACTCTTTGTGACTATATAGTCCATGGGATTCTCCCGGCGAGAATACTGGAGTAGGTGGCCTCTCCCACATTGCTGCTGCTGCTAAGTCACTTCAGTCGTGTCTGACTCTGTGCGACCCCATAGACGGCAGCCCACCAGGCTCCGCCATCCCTGGGATTCTCCAGGCATCCAGGCAAAAACACTGGAGTGGGTTGCCATTTCCTTCTCCAATGCATGAGAGTGAAAAGTGAAAGTAAAGTCACTCAGTCGTGTCCGACTCTTAGCGACTCCATGGACTGCAGCCCACCAGGCTCCTCCGTCCATGGGATTTTCCAGGCAACAGTACTGGAGTGGGCTGCCATTGCCTTCTCCCTCCCACATTGCAGGCAGATTCCTTACCAGCTGAGCCACCAGGGAAGCCCAAGAATCCTGGAATGGGTAGCGTATCCCTTCTCTAAGGGATCTTCACAACCCAGGAATCGAACCAGGGTCTCCTGCATTGCAGCCAGATTCTTTACCAACTGAGCTGGTGAAACAGCTAGCTAGTGGGAAGTTGGCATATAACAGAGGGTGTTCAGCTCTGTGATGACCTAGAGGGGTGGAAGGCAGGCTCACAAAGGAGGCGATATATGTACACAGATAACAGAGTCACCCTCTTGCACAGCAGAAAATAACACAACTTTGTAAAGCATCTTGACTCCAATTAAAAAAAAAAAAAACTGAGAAAAAGACATATGTTTATGCAAAAGATCCTGAATCACATACAACAAAAATATATTTTCTTAATATTTACTGCAGGTCCCTAGCACGCCAAGGCGTGACATCTGACAACCCGCCAGAGAAAAGAGAAAACAAGTCCGTTCCGTCCTGATGTTAATTACCCTCTTCCTGGAAGCGTGCTGAGTCACAGTCACCTGGCTCTCTGAGAGACGCACAAATGGGATCTGCGAACTGCTTGGTTTGAACCCTGTAAATGCCCTTCATTAAAATATTCAGGGAAGCAGAAACCAAAAGTCTTAAGGACTAAAGGCGCTTGCTCAAGCAGTCCTTTCCTCTCGATTCTGATCATGATGGACAGGGGACGACAGCTGCTGGGGGTGACCCACCCTCATCAGGGCGGATGAATCACACACGCTTTTCTGTGAATGGCCGTGGATTCTCTCCCCGGGGCAGGTCACTTTCAGACGTGAAACTCTGGGGCGCTCCCAGACGTTCCAGAGCCAACTCCGGGAGCTGGTGAGACACGGAAGCCTGGCCTGCTGCTGTCCATGGGGTGGCAAAGAGTCAGACAGCACTGGGCAACTCACAACAACCACCCAGGCCTCAAGCTTGCATGCACCCCAAGTTTCAGCTGACAAACACCTGCTGTACAGTTAAGAGACTGTAGTGGGTGAATTCACAAAATTCCTAACTATGAAAGCATACACCTAGAGTATCCATAATTTGTTGTAGATTAACCTGCACACAAGCTCAGTCACATCTGACTCTTTGCAACTGTGAAGACTGTAGCCCTCCTCCAGGAGAATCTTCCTGACCCAAGGGTGGAACCCGAGTCCCGAATGTCACCTGCACTGGGGCGGGGGTTCTTTCCCACCAGCACCGCCTGGGAAAGCCCTTCACTGAGGCGTTGTCTACCATGTTCCTTTTTGGGTTTCATGGCCTGAAATGAAAGTCGCTCAGTCCTGTCTGAATCTTTGCAACCCTTCTCCCGGCCAGAATACTGGAGTGGGTCGCCTTTCCCTTCTCCTCCAGGGGACCTTCCCAACCCAGGGATGGAACCCAGGTCTCCCGCACTGCAGGCGGATTCTTTACCAGCTGAGCCGCACGGGAAGCCAATATTCAGAGCTGTGCCGTCTAGAGCTCTAACTCCAGACCTAGTAACCACCGCCTCTCCTTAGAACCAGGACGGCCTGCTTCACCGCACGGACTGCTCCTTGCAGGGCGGCTGCTGAAAGGCTGGCAAGCAGAACTGCATACGGCTGTTCTAAAGGTTGGTGGTATGAGAAGGAAGACACGTACTGGGCTGGCCAAGAAGTTCCCTGGGGTGTCAAACTTTTCGGCCGACCCGATACTTGTGCAACCTCACGCCTTGGTTACATATATCACATGTTCCTCCAAAAAGAAAATGACAATACAAAAAAAAAAATGTTTCGGAATTCACAGGAGAAACGGATTTGATTAATGTGTTGTTATTGATTGCTGAGCCGTATATCCTGATGAGAAATGTGTGTGCACACAACTCTTTTGATAAAATAGGTATGTCTACACAAGATAAAAAGAGCAAAGTGGGATTCATTTGTTTCCTCATCCGCTACCTTTCACATTTCCATGTTAACCGCAAAAACGGGGGTGGCATTAGTCTTTCTTTAGCCATTACAAATTAGCTTTTCTGAAAAGCCAAAAAAGAAAGCAACCTAGCATTTGTTTATGGCAGGATATAGGAAGGGGAGTTCAGAATTCTAGTTGGTAGAAAGCAAGAGTCCAGTGAAGGATATGACCTTTACAATCACCTAAAATCCCGGAAAGCCACTCGAGTTTGTTAGAGTGAAGACTGGAAAATTAAGTTGTTAAACGGGAAACACAGTTAAAAGCCAGAGTTGGGCTCTGACTGAACAAACAGCAACAAGAATCACATACATGTCAGCAGGGCTTGAATGCACAGCTGAGCCATGAGAAACCTCAACTATTTACTTGAAATACATTAAGACATACTCTTTTCAGTATATTGACATACTTTTAAAGGGCTTCCCCGGTGGCTCAGATGGTAAACAATCTGCTTGCGATACGGGAGACCTGGGTTCAATCCCTGGGTGGGGAAGATCCCCTGGAGGAGCCACTCCAGTATTCTTGCCTGGAGAATCCCCACGGACAGAGGAGCCTGGCGGGCTATAGTCCATGGGGTTGCAAAGAGTTGGACTCAACTATGGACTAAGTATGCATGAATTCTTTTTAAATTTTAAGTATGAGGGGAGGGGGGTAAGAGTGTTAGTTTTGACTTGTGAAGTATCTTCACTAATGTGAGCTCACAACCATCAACATATTCTGTCCATTTCTGTTTCTTTGCGCTGTGCTCTATTTCTGATAAAGAGGATTCCGGGGCCTCAGTGGGCCCCCCAGCCTGCATTACAAGCACCTCTGATATTTTGTATTCCACTCCTCAGGGCCTCCGGCAAAAATGATACAAGGATACACTGAGGCCATTCAAAGACCTCAGCAGCCGGAGATACTGCCTGCAGGATAAAGTGGGATGAGGGTCCATTTCAGAAGAAATATATACACAAGGTGAGTCAGAGGATTGAGTCTTCTGACTCATTAATGAGACAGGCTCTTCACTGGGGCTATTTGCAGAAACAAATGATTATTACAAAACCCTAAATTCACAAGGCGTGCCTGGTGTACACGCCAAAGGAGGCTGAAATCGCTGCTCTGCACTGTGGTGACTTGGAAATAGATTTTTTTTTCCTTTTTTTTTTTTTAAAGAAAACCATTTTCCCCACCAAAGTAAATTCAGAGCCCTGCCAGATGTGAATTAGCCAGGCAGTAAATGCTTCAAGAAAATAAACTGGGGAAGATCAGTGTTTACTTTTTTCATACTTACCATTACTTCGTCCTTCTAAGAAGATGCTTTTAAAAATGCCTCCATGAAAATCTACTTGATTGCTTTTCCATCTTAGCACATTTTTCCCCTGTTACCGTAAAACAGAGACACAGAGAAAGAGAGAGAAAAATCCACTCAGTAAAAGAGATGGTATCGTTGTGTCCAAACCCATGTGACATTTCTTCTTAGCCTTCTTTTCAGTGATTAAAAAAAGTAGGGGATAGAGACATCAAGTAATTCTAAACCCATTTCCTAAATTCAAGCAACCAATCAAGAAAGGACGCCAAAACAGTGATTACGCAAACTGTAGCTTTTCTGCCTGACCACTTACACTCATTGGGCTGCCGTTAAATTTCCATTGAAAATGAACAATCAGTTTAGTTCATGTCTATGTTTGATCTAGTTTATTTAAGTTAAGGATTTAAACTCTTTGCCTGGGCTTTCCTGGTGGCTCAGGAGTAAAGAATCCGCCTGCAATGCAGGGGACTAGAGTTCGATCCCTGGGTTGGGACGACTCCCTTGGAAAAGGAAATAGCAACCCACTCCAGTATTGTTGTCTGGGAAATCCCATGGCCAGCGACCCTGGGAGGCTACCGTCCATGCTTCTGCTGCTGCTGCTGCTGCTGCTAAGTCGCTTCAGTCGTGTCCGACTCTGTGCGACCCCATAGACGGCAGCCCACTAGGCTCCTCCGTCCCTGGGATTCTCCAGGCAAGAACTGTCCATCGGGGTCGCACAAAGTCAGACATGACTAGGGCAACTGAACAACAAGAAGCTCCTTGCACAATTTGATTTGTGGAAGCCTCACAACACCTTAGGCATCATTTAGTTGAGAGACTAATTCTCAGCCTGCAGAGATTTTTTTTTTTTCCCTCCAACAGCAGTATGTCAGACGGGCAAGATTCAAGCGGTCCTTGTCTCTCGGCTCTCCTATGGCAAAACCAGGCTCTGTTTGGTCAGTACCCATCTTGGGACCATTGGGCACTTTACTTGTTATCTCAGGCTGGAGTCTTCTCTTTACAGGATGACTCTCAGCAATCCCACTTCTTCCCACTTCTAACTGAGGATCACCACAAAGCAAGTGACCACCGAGTTGCACCCCCCGCCCCACTGCCCGTGAGATATTTGGACAGACTAAGCACTTGTCACTGAGTCATCACTTTGCTTCTGCAGGAAGATAGCAATTGGGAAGAGAGGATAAACCCTTTCAACCCTCAATTTAATGCAGTTCAGCCCTAGAGAACATCGGTACTGATGTGTGGCTTTCAAAGCTAACGACAGCCCATTCTTTGGTTGTAGGAAGGGAGGTTCATGGTCTAATTTTTTTTTTTTGATCACTCGTAACACGTAGCCACCATTAGTTACTATGTCATAAATATCACAGATGCAAATATATTTGTGAAAATGACTTTGTATGAAACAAACAATTTTAGTTGCACTCATTATTCTCGACCCTTCTATAGCCATGCAGGACAGTTTACCATCACGTTGATTTTAAATACTTTTAGGAAAAATGATATTCAGATGTTCGGTCTCACGACTCACAAGTTGTAAGACAGAGTTGGGCCCATGTCTGCCTTGAGTTCAGAGAACACGTGCTTTTCCCAGAATCAAGATGCCTCTTTGTCCAAACATAATAGGAATTGTTGCGGGAGGTAACGTGTCCCTGGTGGGTCAACGTTAAACATGTACGGTGTGTGTGTGTGTTCAGTCGTCAGATTCTTTGTGACCCCGTGGACTGTAGCCCACCAGGCTCCTCTGTCCATGGGGATTCTCCAGGCAAGAATACGGGAGCGGGTTGCCATTTCCTCCTCCAGGGGATCTTCCCGGGCCAGGGATCGAACCTGAGTCTCCGAATCTCCTGCGGTGCAGGAGAATCCTTTACCACTGAGTCACCCGGGAGGCCCATATATATACGGCGGGTCAACCTTAAACATACTGCTTTACTTTACGCATGGACTCTTTTTCATTTTTGGCTGTTTGGATCTTACTTCCCTGACCAAGGATGGAACCCGGGGTCCCAGTGATGAAAGCACCAAGTCCTAAGCACTGGACCACCAGAGAATTCCCATTCCGACTCTTTTCATCCTGCAGATGAGCACAAAAGGCAGCACTATCTCCTTTAATTGGAAAAAAAAAAAAACAACCCACAAATGAAGGAGGTATTAGGGAACTCACTCAAGATCACAGAGCTGTTAATGGCCGTGTGAGGCTCAAAGTGGGCAGTCAGACTATCAAGACAGGTTGTATCAGGTGGAGCAATTAATACCTTGTCTTTGTCGCACTCTCAGTCCCCAGCCTCGCCTGACACGGCTTCCATCAAAGGTTACTCTGTATCAGGACCAAACAGCCTCGGTGCCCCAGTGATGCGGATAGTAATAGCAAGCATTTGACTGCAGCCATGAAATTAAAAGACCCTTACTCCTTGGAAGGAAAGTTATGACCAACCTAGACAGCATATTCAAAAGCAGAGACATTACTTTGTCAACAAAAGTCCGTCTAGTCAAGGCTATGGTTTTTCCAGTGGTCATGTATGGATGTGAGAGTTGGATTGTGAAGAAAGCTGAGTGCTGAAGAATTGATGCTTTTGAACTGGGTGTTGGAGAAGACTCTTGAGAGTCCCTTGGGCTGCAAGGAGATCCAATCAGTCCATTCTAAAGGAGATCGGTCCTGGGTATTCTTTGGAAGGAATGATGCTAAAGCTGAAACTCCAGTACTTTGGCCACCTCATGCAAAGAGCTGACTCATTGGAAAAGACTCTGATGCTGGGAGGGACTGGGGACAGGAGGAGAAGGGGATGACAGAGGATGAGATGGCTGATGGCATCACTGACTCGATGGACGTAAGTCTGAGTGAGCTCCGGGAGTTGGTGATGGACAGGGAGGCCTGGCGTGCTGCGATTCATGGGTTCACAAAGAGTTGGACACGACTGAGTGACTGATCTGATCTGATCTGATCTGATCTGATGGACTAGGAGCTATTATAACATAGCGGGATTACATATCACAACTTACAAACTGGCTCTATCTCTATTTCACTTGATCAGAGGTCCTGCCTTGGTTCACACCCACAGCTCAGTGTCCATTTTACAAGTTGTGAAAGTCAACCATATGTATGTGTGTCCGAAAAGAACTACCAAAATGATAAAACACTTATTGGGGAAAAAAGAAAAACATATTGATGTGTCTATTACATTTGTCCTGGAGGACGTATTACAGATGTCTTGATAACGGATAAATATGACAACAAACTGCTGATTCATTGAAAATTAATAGGAAATTACATTTTATTATGCAGTTTCACTATATAGGGTATAAAATTATATGCTACCACATAGATACCATCTGTAAAAAAAAACCTTACACTATAATTATTATGTTATTGACTCATCTGTGAAAGTTTCTTTTATTTTTTTTTTAAATTTTAATTTTAACTTTAGTTTACTTTACAATACTGTATTGGTTTTGCCAAGCATTGACATGAATTCACCACGAGTGTACATGCGTTCCCAAACATGAATCCCCTCCCACCAAAGTTTCTTTTAAAAACTGAACTTCCTCGGTGGTCCAGTGGTTAAGAATCCACCTGCCAGTGCTGGGGACGTGGGTTCAAGCCCTGGTTCGGGAACTTGGATGCCACATGCTCAGGGCAGCTAAGCCCGTGTACCAGAACTAGTAAGCCCGTGTACCACAATTACTAAGCTTGCATTCCACAATGAAGAACCAGTGCAGATTTAAAAAAAAAAAAAAAATCCCTTGGGATGACTGATATTCAATTCTCAAGTTCCACCAGTATTGATGAGTTACTGATATGTTAGCAAATAGTAGCATGAACATCTTATGCCACATTGCTGGCATCTCAGGACGCAGCAAAGACATGAGTCAAAGCATACAGACCTCTGGCAGAAGAGTCGATGCAGAAGCTAAGAACGGTCTACTCCACTCTATGACAACGACTCAAGGAAGCCTCTCCAAGTGATTTCATCTTTACGACCGAAGACCCGGGGTTCCGTAGAGATGTTCACAGCCATTCCAAATGGCCCTGGGCAGCAGGTCCGGCAGACACCTAGAACATAAGGTAACAGGGACATAAGTACTTTCATAAAAGATGCTGTTGATGAAGCTAGGACTTTTCAATAGGGTACGAATATGATTTTATTCCCTGGTAGCTAAATAACGTGCGCTGCCCGGGTGGCTGAGTGGTAAAGAACCCACCTGCCAATGCAGGAGATGTGGGTTCACTCCCAGGGTCAGGAAGATCCTCCTGGACCTGGAGGAGGGAATGGCAACCCAGTCCAGTATTCTTGCCTGGAGAATCCCATGGACAGAGGAGCCTGGAGGGCTGCAGTCCACAGAGCCGCAAAGCCATGACTTAACAACTAAAGAACGACGAATGCTGTACAGTAAGCACTGCCTCGAAATCCTAAGTTATTTCATTTCGGAAATGTTTATTGAGCACAGACTTTGCATAAGATTTGAGGATAGTAGAAAAGAAGTACCAGGGGCTTTCCTGGTGGTCCAATGGCTAAGACTCTGCATTCCAAACGCAGGGGCCCCGGTCCCACCTCTGGTCAGGGGACTAAATCCCACAGGCAATGACTAAACACGCCACAGGCTGCAGCTAAGAGTTCCAACGCCACAACAGAGGCTGCAGCACCCATGGGCCGCAAGCAAGGCGGACTGCGGCGAAATAGATGCAGTAAAGGAAGTGAAGCGCCCATGGGCCGTAAGCAAGGCCGACTTCGGCCAAACAAAATAGGCAGAGGAAGGGAAGTGAGAGTCCCTCAGCGCTGTCCCACTCTTCTCGACCCCATGGATTGCAGCCCATCAGGCTCCTCTGTCCATGGGATTTCTCCAGGCAAGAATACTGGAGTGGGTTCTCATTCCCTTCTCTGGGGGAGCTTCCCCACCCAGGGATCGAACCCAAGTTTCCTGCATTACAGGCGAATTCTTTACCAACTGAGGCACCAGGGAAGCCCTCAAGAAGTTGGAGCCAGGATGGCAGCTGAGGGGGCCTGAGGTTTCCACATCACTCGTGACCAACGTCTGCACGTAGTCCAGCACACGCATAGACAAAATGGGAAAATACAAGTGTATATTTAAAACCTAAAATATTTCAGAGAGATTTGTTAAAAAAGAAATAAACTCTAGCTTCCGTAATTTGTTTACTAAGTTTGTGAGTCTCTTTTTGTTTTCTAAGTTCATCTGTATCATTTCTTTTTAGACTTGTTATGGATGCTGAGGGGGGAAGGGATAGTCAGGGAGCCTGGGATCGACATGGACACACTGCTGTATTCAACATGGAGAACCAGCAAGGACCTGCTGGACAGCACAGGGAACTCTGCTCAATGTCATGTGGCAGCCTGGATGGGAGGGGAGTTTGGGGGAGAATGGATACATGTATGTGTATGGCTGAGTCCCTTTGCTGTCCACCAGAAACCATCACAACAATGTTAACTGGCTATACCTCAATACAAAAATAAAAAAGTTCAAAAGAAAAGAACAATCTAGCATCAGTCATCATTTCTTGTCATCTTGCACACACACACACAGAAAGAAGAATATATAAAATTGTCTTTAAAACCACAAGATATTTCAGAGATATTTTTAAATTAAAAAGATATAGTATCATTCATCATTTAACTGTCTTTTGAGTCTCAGTGACTTGCTGAATTTCTAAATAAAAAATGGTATAAGTTGAATTTTGATAGACTTTCACGAGTAGCTAAAAAAATTGAGTAAAATGCATGCTCAGATGAGAATACTACTTATTGCGAGGTTTTAGCAGGGTGTCCCAGACATGTCTGAATGTGCAGATAAATGTCCCAATTAACATAAATCATCTTAATTTGCACCCTAAAGTATCCAACCCAGACTTTATCTCTTTTCTGTCACAATCTTCCAAACCACAGTCAGTTTGGAAAAGACGCATATTTAATAAAACATGTGTTTCTGTCTTAGATTTGCTCCCAACTTTAAGCAATGCTCGAATTGTTTCATTTTTAGCATTAGGAAAATCCAGCGAGGAGAAACAGAGAGAAATTTTCCTTAGCATTTGAAGAGTAACTGAAAATACAGACAACCAATTGTACACAGTTCTACTCTGCCGAAAACATCCCAGAATTCTGATGATTCTCAAGAAATTCATTTCGTATTCACTTAGCTAATTTTGAACCAAATCTTTACAACAAAATTAAAAAGTACTAGAGTCGTTATCCAGCAAATGGCACAAAGAAACAACTATAAATGTACATTTATAGCTTTCATGTAAGACTTAAAAGGATTAAAGTCCAAAATCCTTAACGTTTCTAAACTGTATTCCTCTAAATTTTCAAGGTGTGGACTAGAATGGGAAATTTGATAAAGCTTTTCTATGACAGCGTCTTTAAAATAATACAGAAAAAGAAACTAAAAATTCAAGGGACACAAACACTGGCAGAGATCTTCAAAGATAAGTAGACATTTAGAAATAAATCACAGAAGGATGTTGAATGATCCATGAATGTATGAAAGTGATACTCAGTCATGTCTGATTCTTTTGACCCCGTGGACTGTAGCACACCAGGCTCTTCTGTCCATGGAATTCTCCAGGCCAGAATACTGGAGTAGGTTGCCATTCCCTTCTCCAGGGAATCATCCAGACCCAGGGACTGAACCTAGGTCACCCGCATTGCGGCGGATTCTTTACCATCTGCGCCACCAGGGAAGTTCATATATTTTAGTAAATTGTGCTGGCCTATAAAAACAAGCTGAACCATCAAAGAAGACCCGTCTTGCCTCGTGTGGCCAGCTTCTCCAGCCATAAACTAATTCAATGACAGAGGTGGTTTCTGCAGCCTGACTCGCCTACAAGTCCAACAGTGATGCCTCAGTTGTTAATGCTTGTTAACGGGCAAAATTTGATGTCCTCATTCTCTCAGTAAATACGTATAGGGTGCCTGACAATTGCTCGTTTCTTCAGCACATAGCCAATGAACACCCCCTTGTGAGGGCAAGGTGGAAAAATGTTTCAACCCACACACGTACCCAAAGAGCGAAAATGCCTTCAGTTTGGGCGAGCACGGAAAGGGAAGCAAGCAGGAGATGAAATACGAAAACAACAGGTGGGTTCCTGGTGTTCCAGCCATTAACAATCCGCCTGCCAATAAGGGGACATGGGTGCAATCCTTGGTCAGGGATGATTCCACGTGTCACAGAGCAACCAAGCCCGTGTGGCACAGCTATTATGAAACCTGCGGTCCACAACAAGAGAACCGAACACAATGGGAAGCCCACGCACCTCAACCAGACAAAGTCTGTGAAGCCACAAAGACCCAGCACAGCCAAAAACAGACAGATCAATTAATATTTTGTAAGAAGAAAGCAACGGTGTGCAGCCCACTTTACGTGGGAAGAAGGCAGGGGTGTGGCCATGTGCTAACTTTGCTTGGTTGGACCACAAAACCTAAAGACAGCTGGTATACCAGCAGCGACGTCCTGAGAGAACCCTACGTGATGGAGCTTGTAACCCTACGTGATAGGCAGGCGGGAAGCTCCTTCCGCAAAGCCAAATAGATCACGGAAAGGAATGTGGGGTTCCTGTTAAGTGTCACTCATCCGCAGCCCTTCTTTGTGAGCCTTTTTAGGCTGATAAGGAGGAGCAGAAGGTCAAAGATAAATATTATGAAAATCCTGCCTCATAGGTGCTTACTATGTGCCTATATTTCAATGAACTTTCACTGAGTCCTCGACCTATTTTGCAACCATGTCTACAAGCAGGGACTCTCGTATAAGCCTCTTCGAAGAAGAGAAAACTGGAACGTGAAAAATCAGTACTGCAATTCACACACGTGGGAAGCGTCAGAGGCGGCCTGGCTACAGTGGTAGAGACGGATAAGTATCAAAGAGGGTGGTCAGTAGTGCCCATCGGAGAGAGCGGAGGGTGTGAGAGGAACAGAGCAGAGCCTCATGTCAGGGACAAAGGATGCCTGTATACGAAACAGGGAAAATATACATGTAACTCTCTGCCCCTGCTTTCTGACACAAAGCTCCTAACTGGGAGCGTTAGTCTCTCAGCCGTGTCCGACTCTTTGCGACCCCTTGGACTGTAGCCCACCAGGCTCCTCTGTCCATGGGATTCTCCAGGCAACAATACCGGAGTGGGTTGCCGTTCCCTTCTCCAGGGGATCTTCCAGACCCAGGGATTGAACCTAGGTCTCCCACATTGCAGGTGGATTCTTTACCGTCTGAGCCACCAGGGAAGCCCTGTGTTTTAGTAAATCGTGTTGGTCTATAAACAAGCTGAACCGTCAAAGAAGACCCATCTTGCCTCATGTGGCCAGATTCTCCAAGCATAAACCGATCCAGTGAACAGAGGTGGTTTCTCCAGCCTCTCTGACTCGCCTACAAGTCCAGCAGTGACGCCTCGGTTATTAACACTTACTAACAGGCAACGTTTCATTTCTCCGTTCTCTCAGTGAATACCTATAGGCTGCCTGACAATTGCTCCTTTCTTCAACACAGAGCCCATGAACACCCCCTTTGGAAGGCAACCTGGGTCCCCTGCATTGCAGGCAGATTCTTTACCATCTGAGCCACCAGGGACGCCCGCCAACTCTTTCATGGGCCATCAGTAAGGTCTCTTCAGCAGCTGCTCTAAACTCCACACTTCTCCGATCCCCAGCATTGGGGATCTGTTCAAGACCCTCCCAGCGGGCAGGTGTCAGTTCTTTAGGAAGGTGTGCAGTGAACTTGGTCTAAAAAAGCACGCCCCCTCCTTGCCGTTCTCCCCTAGGGCTGTAAACATGACGTCACCCTGATTCAAGGAATGACATCACCTGCACGTACGTCAGCACCGGAGTCCTCCAACAGACCGCAAGACCCCAAGACCAAGACGGCGTCTCCCGCTTATCTAGCAACCCCCACGGCAAGTCCGATGCCCGCCCAGGACTGCCCAGCGTGTTGAAACACATGACTGCGCTTCTAAAGGTTCTGACACTCAGGGCGCCTGGGAGATTGTTTTCCATGTTGCCATCCATCCAGTTGGTCAAGGTCAAGAAATACCGTCCTCGGGGAGCAGAGAAGAGAGAAGCCGTGAAGGGCTGGACAGCGTGTCACCTCATGCAAACACGCATAAGACAAAAGGTCTGTTATTTGCTTAACTGTTTACAATCCGTGAGCTGCAAATGGAAAACTACATTGGGGCAAACCAACGCGGCATCTTCTGTTTGCTTAGCGTCAGACGCTGGAGAGAGAGATGGAGATGAGATAGGACAAAGCCTGCATCTCTGGGGGCTTCCCAGATGGCTCAGATGGTACAGAGTCTGCCTGCAATCCGGGAGACCCATGTTGGATCCCTGGATCATGAAGATCCCCTGGAGAAAGGCATGGCAACCCACTCCACTATTCTTGCCTGGAACATCCCATGGACAGAGGAGCCTGGCGGGCTACAGTCCACGGGGTCGCAGAGAGTCAGACATGACTAAGCAACTAACACCTCTCTGTCCAGGGTTAATGTCAGGGGCAGTTTCGATTTTCTGACATAAAGGCCACCCTGAGCTTTAAGGATCCAGGTTTGGGATGGGCTGGCTGTCACATAAGATGTCCATCCCCCTGCATTCGACTTCAGTGACACATTTCAAACCGCAAACCGCCCCCCTCCCCAGCCCTGCCCTTTTCCCAATCTGTGATGTCTCACGCGATCGCCAAGACACTGAGGAAAATCCCTGCAGCGTGTGGTCTCGGTAATCACGGTGTCCAACGAGCCCTATTCACATGGAGAGTCTTAATTACAATGATCACGGCTCTCGAATCAGGCAGAATTAAGAGCTGGAGAGGACCTGGGGATGGGTCCAACCCACTCATTTCACAGTCGAGGGGGCAGGAGGCTGCCTCCCTTGTAAGCACTGTGATTAAAAAGTGGAGGGGGTCCATCCTCGCCCCGGGACGGGTGATGCTGTTTTGGGGTAGAGCGCCATCCTAGCAATCTTCGTGAGGGCTTCCCTGGAGATGCAGCGGTTAAGAATCCGCCTGCCTGTGCAGGGGACACGGGTTCGATCCCGGGTCCAGGAAGATCCCACGTGGTGTCAGAGCTACTAAGCCCATGCAATCCCTGGAGCCTTGCAACCAGAGAAAGCCACTGCAGTGAGAAGTCTACTGAAGAGTGGACCCCCCCACAACCCGCCTCTTTCTGCAACTAGCAAAAGCCCACGTGCAGCAATAAAACCCAGCACAGCCAAAAATAAAAATGAAACGAAGAAGGGGATGTATGTAGACATCTGGCTGATTCACAGTGTTGCACAGCAGACACTAACAGCCCACTGGAAAGCAAAGTGAAAGTGAAGTTGCTCAGCCGTGTCCAACTCTTTGCGACCCGTGGACTGTAGCCCACCAAGCTCCTCCATCCTTGGGATTCCCCAGGCAAGAATACTGGAGTGGGTTGCCATTTCCTTCTCCATACTCCAATTAAAAATGTTCGGTGAGCAAAAAAAAAATAATAATATTTAACAAAAAAAAACCAATAGGAACTATTGCTTCTGGAAGCCAGAAGTCCTAAAGTCAAGGTGTCCTCCGTGCCTTTGAAGACTCCCTGGGAGGGTGCTCCCCGCTGTGTTCTAGAATCAGAGGGCTCTTGGCCAGGGTGGGCCCTCCCTGACTCGGAGCTGTTGCCAGGCACTCACACCGTCTTCTCCTCGGGTGTTGTCTGTTTCGGCCCTTCGTTGTCTGTGTCTGCACGTGGCGTTTGCCCCTCTTAAAGGGATGTTAGATCACAGCCCGCTCCGATGACCTCATCTTTCCGGACATCTGCAAAGCCCGCACTTTCAAACAAAGTCACCTTCGGAGGTCCTCGGGGCTGGAGAAGGGCAATTCAACTCACCGGGCCGGGTTTATCTACAAAATGAGATGATCGGGCTTCTGACTTTCTGGCTTGTAGTGTCTAAGTGTTAATCCTGGAAAGAAATAGAAGAAAATTTCTCCAAGGGTGTGTGTCTATATGTATATGTGTGTGTGTGTGTGTGTGATAGACGCACATCTGGAATCTTGGAACAAGAACATTCTAACCACTGGCTGGCTGGTTGCTTTCAACCAGGTATTTTATTGCATTTTTCCTTTATACAAAAAATAACCTTCTATACATCTGCATGAAGCCAGAAGGTGTGTTCCCTGCAGAAGCCACATGTACACAGGACCCAGCCAGAAATGTAACGAGAATGGTAACCAGATGGTCCCTGGGAACAATTTGCATGCGAGCATCCCAAGCTCTTTCCCGGGAATGGCCCTGGCGGTTCAGTGGTTAAGGATCCGCCTGCCCACGCAGGGGACACTGGTTCGATTCTTGGATAGGGAAGATCTGACTTGTCACGGGACAGCTAAGCCCGATCACCATCTGATAAGGCCGCGGGACAGCTAAGCCCCTGAACCGCAAGTACTGAGTCCGTGAGTCCGCCTGGAGCCCAGGAGTCACCATGAGACAAGCCACCACAATAAGAAGCTCATGAACTGCAACTAGAGAAAGCTGGTCCAGCAAGGAAGACTGGCACATCCAAAACTAAAAATATGAAATAAATGATATAAGAGTCCAAACATAAACAATATTAAAAAAACATAAAACGGATGATAAAGGAATTGCTGGAGATGACCAACACCTCGCAAAGCATAGTAAAACAGAATAACCTAAAAAGAAAGAAAGAAAGAAAGCTCTTTGCCATCACTGAGTAATGAACTGACTTTTCCTTGCCTCTGTTTTCCCAGAGCCCAGATTCTTCACCTCTTTCCTTGTGGTTCAGACACTCATTTTAAATCTGCTGTAGGCATTAGTTTAAACATTGTGGCCACAGCATCAACACTTCAAACATGTAAGGGAGAGTCGTACAAACGCAGACAGGGAAGAGGAAAGCATGCCTGTTTACGAACTACAAACGGAATACGATGAAATCCTTATCCATTGTAGCAAACATACAGACTAAGAAACGTTTGTAGAAGACAGAAAAAAAACACAAAAACAAAAACCCAGCAAACGTCATGATCCAATTTTACGGAGCCAAACTGTTAAGTATTAGTTAGGGTGTCTCTCTAGGTTGTTAGGGACCCTTATGCAGTTGGTATCAGCAGTTTAAATGAAGCATGGCAATGCACTGCTAATTTATTACCACCTGAATGAAAATCACTGTTGCTGCACAATCCTTTTATCATTAAAAAAAAAAGGGAGAAGGTGCCATGTCTTAGAGAAATTAAAAATGATAATACAAAGTACGTTAGAATGCAGTCACTTAGCACAGATCTTACACTGCGTTCTTTGGGGTCAGCGACATGCGATCTGAACCTCTGAGGTTAACAAGAGCATGTCTCAAAAACACCCTTTCCCCACACAAATCCAGCTTGTGATCACTCACAGAATATTAACACTTCTTATTTTGCGGAAGAATCTCATTTTAACCCATCAATGCAACACTGTACAGAGTGCAACACCATATTCAAGGCGTCAGAAACTCTGCAAAGAACATCTCTACGGTTTCCACTGATGCCAATAACTTCTCAACAACGGGCAGCTCTCCCCCATTCGTGCTCATCTATAGAAGCGCAAATCGTACTCCAGGCATCAAACGTTCGAACACTGACTCAATCCTCATCTACCAAGTTGTCCAATTGCAGCGCGATTTTGTCCAGTTGTAGATAAGCTAGCTGGATTTTGCTCCGCACTTTGTTCTGAAACACAGTCACTGAGATTTTCCTGTTCGTCTTTTCCCTTTTTATTTGCTCTGAAGTGCTCCCTTATACAAATCCATTCCATCTTCCTTTGCGGTCAAGGACATAATAATGGCTATCTGCAACACCATCCTCCTTCGCATTACAACTGACATAATTCAAAAAGGCCTGGTTTGTATAAAACAGAGCTTCCAAAATAATACAATTACTACCTCTCCCGGCACAGTTTTCCCAGTTTTTCTGACCATGCCTGACATGCATACTAGGCTAACAGCATCCCAAGTGCATGAACTCGGTAGCATCTGATTCTTTGAGACCCCATGGACTGTAGCCCGCCAGGATCCTCTGGTCCATAGGGATTCTCCAGGCAAGGATCAGAGAAGGCAATGGCACCCCACTCCAGTACTCTTGCCTGGAAAATCCCATGGACAGAGGAGCCTGGTGGGCTGCAGTCCATGGGGTCACTAAGAGTCAGACACGACTGAGCGACTTCACTTTCACTTTTCACTTTCATGCATTGGAGAAGGAAATGGCAACCCACTCCAGCCTTCTTGCCTGGAGAATCCCAGGGACGGGGGAGCCTGGTGGGCTGCCGTCTATGAGGTCGCACAGAGTCGGACACGACTGAAGCGACTTAGCAGCAGCAGCAGCAGGCAAGGATACTGGAGTGGGTTGCCATTTCCTTCTCCAGGGGATCTTCCCCACTCAGGGATTGAACCCTGGTCTCTTGTATTGGCAGGTGGATTCTTCACCAGTCTGCCAAGACAATGAAATTCGCTTTTATCTGACAACATCAATGATAATAACATCATCCCTCTTCTTTTACTCTACAAGTTAGAAATCCAAGAGGTATTATTTTTCTCAAATATGGACCCACTGACTGGAAGGTCTCTGCCATCATGCTGAAGGATGAAATAAACTTAGAATCGGACAGCACAGCGCTGGCTGTCAGGGGCTGGGGGATGGAGGAAATGGGGAGACGGCAGCCAAAGGGTCAACACTTCCAGTTAGGAGATACGGTCTGACGACACAGTGAGTCCCCTTACCCATGAACTGGTTCTGTCCGGAGACCACGTTCTTCAGTCCGATTTGTTCCAAAGTCCATCAGAGTGAGCCCAGGGGCCCAGCTAACACAATCAGTCCTGCTCTGTCATGGGTTTATAACACACCCACTTCTTTCAAAGTTTGCAGCGTGAAGGTTCACATGCAGGGGACTCAGTGGACTGTCTCCTCCGCTTGAACACTGCGAGAATAGAGCTTCAGCGTGCTCACCACAAATAAGGAATGGTGACTGCGTGGCGTAACGGGGCTGGGGGCCAACACCACGGTGGCAGTTATTCTATAATATATAAAGGTATCAAGTCATCAGACTGGACACCTTCCACTCTGCCACCCCATCGACTGTATAGCCTACCAGGCTCCTCCGTCCATGGGATTTTTCCAGGCAAGTGTCCTGGAGTGGGTTGCCATTTCCTTCTCCAGGGGATCTTCCCGACCCAGGGATCCAACCTGGGTCTCCCACATCCCAGGCAGATGCTTTACCATCTGAGCCACCAGGGAAGTTACCTTCCACTTACAATGTATCAGTCATGTCTCAGAAAACTCGTCGTGGGGAGAAAGGATGAAACAGACCAACAGTGATGAGAAAGACCCTCAGTTTAGCCACGTGACCCTAAACTGTCTTACCCAGGGGCCCCATAAGAATGATGAAGCTGAAAGCCTCTCAGTTGTGTCCGACTCTTTGCGACCCTGTGGACTATACAGTCCATGGAATTTTCCAGGCCAGAATCCTGGAGTGGGTAGCCTTTCCCTTCTCCAGGGGATCTTCCCAACCCAGGGATCCAACCCAGGTCCCCCACATTGCAGGTGGATTCTTTACCAGCTGAGCCACCAGGGAAGCCCCATAATTGGGTAGCTTAGGTTGCTAGTGTTTCGTCTTTATTTTTGTAAATATGATACGCAGCATGGACTCTTAATCAAACTGATGAGATCTGGCCTTCTCTGTTGGTCCAGTGGGTAAGAATCCACTTGTCAATGCAGGGGACGTGGGTTTCATCGCTGCTCCGGGAACAAAGACCCCAAGGCAACCAAGCCCATGCTCCGCAACGACTGACCCTACACTCAGTAGGTTTGGAACCGGGAGCCCCAGCTACTGAAGCGCGCTTGCCCGAGAGCCTGTGCTCTGCAACCGGAGAGTAAACTCCACCCACCCTCCCCAAATCCATCGCTGCAATGAGAAAAAGCCCCTGGGTGGCAATGAAGGCTCAGCAGCACACCCAAAAATCAATCGACACATTTCTTCTTTAAAAAAGAAAAACATTGATAAAACGGGGTCAAGTATGGTAAGGAATCTGCCTGCGATGCCGGAGACCCCGGTTCGATTCCTGGGTCAGGAAGATCCCCTGCAGAAGGGACAGGCGACCCACTCCAGGGTTCTTGGGCTTCCCTGGTGGCTCAGCTGGTAAAGAATCTGCCTGCGATGCCGGAGACCCCGGTTCGATTCCTGGGTCGGGAAGATCCCCTGCAGAAGGGACAGGCGACCCACTCCAGGGTTCTTGGGCTTCCCTGGTGGCTCAGCTGGTAAAGAATCTGCCTGCAATGCGGGAGACCTGGGTTCGATCCCTGGGTTGCAAAGATCACCTGGAGAAGGGAAAGGCTACCCACTCCAGGATTCTGGGGCTTCCCTGGTGGCTCAGCTGGTAAAGAATCCACCTGCAATGCGGGAGACCTAGGTTCGATCCCTGGGTTGGGAAGATCCCCTGGAGAAGGGATTAACTACCCACTGCAGGATTCTTGCCTGGAGAAGTCCATGGACCGAGGAAGCCTGGAGGGCTGCAGNCTCAGCAGCACACCCAAAAATCAATCGACACATTTCTTCTTTAAAAAAGAAAAACATTGATAAAACGGGGTCAAGTATGGTAAAGAATCCACCTGCAATGCGGGAGACCTAGGTTCGATCCCTGGGTTGGGAAGATCCCCTGGAGAAGGGATTAACTACCCACTGCAGGATTCTTGCCTGGAGAAGTCCATGGACCGAGGAAGCCTGGAGGGCTGCAGTTCATGGGGTCACAAAGAGTCAGACTAAGCAACTAAGCACAAGCACTGAGCAACTAAGCACAGCACCTGAGCTAGCAAAGGGGGATAAAAATGCAGGAGTGAGTGTGTGTGTGTGTGTGTGTGTGTGTGTGTACATGCCTTTGTAATGATGGGGCAAAATTTACCATCCAAGTCTCTCCATCTCTGCCTCTCCTGTGGGTACCCAGATAAAATGGGTACCAGTGATCCCAGAAGGGACCCAGTCACACGGGTCCATACTCACAAAGCTTTCCTTCTAAGGCGAGCAATGGCTCGGGTGAGGCAGCCTTCCTCCCTAAGGAGCTGGTAAGCTAACACTGAGTATTACAGGAAACACTCTGGTTCTTTCAAAAATAACTTGAGTACTACTTTTTGCTGAGTCTATAACCTACTTTCACATAGGATAGAAAGAGCGGTTCCTTCAATAAGAATTCGCAAGAAAAAAACACAGAGGGTCAGAGACACACAAAACTCAAAAGATACATCAACCGACTGCAACGCACAGACCTTGGGTAAGCTGCTGCTGCTGCTAAGTCGCTTCAGTCGTGTCCGAGCAAACTGGTAAAAAAACCAAACTAAAAATCCTCTGAGTTTCGTGACTTCATTGTAGGTGATACTGAAAAGCTGTTGATAAATTTTAGAGGCAGTAAAGACACAACCGCTACATATGGGGAAAAAAATAGTTCTTTTTCATCTTAAAGTAGTGGACTGATATGTCAGGACATGAATCATACATCCCCATAATGAGATTTGGTGGGGGGAGGGGCGTGGCATAATTGTTAAGGTTGAGTGATGGGGTACTTGGGGTTCACTATTCCATTTTCTTTCTTTCTTTTTTTTTTCTTGCAAGTACTTGAAACCTCCAACAGTAAAATAATCCCTAAGATTTCAAGCACAGAAGTTTAAGAAAACACACACACAAAAGGTAAACAAGCTTACAAATCAAAACCGCATATACATCAATCTAGAAAACAAAATAAGTAATGCCCCTGTGGTAAAGCATGTGGGATTTATATGTATGAATTTGAAAATAATTTATAGGTACAAGACTACATAAACCCTCTACCAGCCAAAAAGTAAAGACATTGCATATCAATCAGTGAAGTTAAAACAGTTTTTCATACCACATATAAAAATAAACTCAAAATGGCTGAAAGACTTTATTATAATACACGACACCGTAAAACTCCCGGGAGAAAACCCAAGCACAACATTCTCTGACATAAACTGCAGCAGTGTTTTCTGAGGTCAGTCTCCAAAGGCAAACAGATAAGAGCGAAAATAAACAAACTGGACCTAACCAAACTTAAACAGCTTTTTGCGCAGCAGAGGAAGTCACCAACGAAATGAAAAGACAACCTACAGAATGAGAGAGAAATACGTCCAAGAGCCAGGATGGACAAGGGCTTAATTTCCAAAATAAACAAAGAGCTCATGCAACCCCAGGACAGAAAATCACAAACAACCCCATCCAAACACGGGCAGAAGATCTAAATGGACATTTCTCCAAAGAAGACACACAGATGGTCAACAGACACTGAAAAGATGCTCCACGTCGCTAATTATAAAAGAGATGCAAAAGAAAACTGCAAGAAGGTTAGCACCTCACACCGGTCAGAATGGCCATCATCAAAAAATCTACAAACAATTAATGGTGAAGAAGGCGTGCAGAAAAGGAACCGTCTTCCACTGCTGGTGGGAATAGAAATTGGTGCAGCCCCCAAGAAGAGCAACAGAGGTTCCTTAAAAGAACTAAAATTAGAGCTACCATATGATCCATGAAGCCTACCTCCTGGGCACACCTCTGTAAAAGGCAAAAACTCGAATTTGAAACCATACAGGCATCGTGATGTTCACGGGAGCAAGTATTCACAGTGGCGAAGACAGGGGAGGCACCTAAATGACCATCCACAGACGATTGTATAAAGATTTGCTCCACACGTACAAAGGAACGCTGCTCAGCTGTAACAAAGGATGGAATAATGTCATCTGCAGCAACGCGGTGGGACCCAGAGATGATCACACCGAGTGAATTTAGTCAGACAAAGGCAAACATACAGTATCACTTACAAGTGGAGTCTCGAAAAATAGTACAGAGGCACTTCTATACAAGACAGATACAGACTCACAGACACACGAAAGAAACTTATGGTTACCAAGAGGGAGAGGCAGGGAGGGATACTGGAGGGATATTCGGAGGGATATTGCACCTATAACTTATTTTCAAATTCATACATATAAATCCCACTTGCTTCACTAGAGGGGCATTACTTATTTTGTTTTGTAGACTGACGTATATACTGTTTTGATTTGTAAACTTGTTCATCTTTGGCGTGTGTGTATGCGCTTGAAGTCTTAGTCCTTGGGTTAGCAGAGACTACTATATACAGAATAAAGAAGGACGTGCTGCAGTACGTTCCGTATCTTATAATAACCTATAGTCAATATCTTATAATGCCTTGTAATAGAAAAGAAACGCTTAGGACGTAACGTCCTAAGAGAATTAATCACAGAAAATAAGTCTCATGGACATTTGCGGGACATTTGCGATAACTTTAAAGAGGCTTTTGCGGCAATACTTTGGGAAATGTAGAGTTCCGAATGGCATAGATTTAAATATATAAAGAAAACAAAAGTGTTAGTCGCTCAGTCATATCTGACTCATTCCGATACCATGGACGATAGCCCGCCAGGCTCCTCTGTCCATGGGATTCTCCAGGCAGGAACACTGGAGTGGGTTGCCATTCCCTTCTCTGGAGAATCTTCCTGACCCAGGGATGGAACGCAGGTCTCCGGCATGGCAGATTCTTTGCCACCTGAGCCACCAGAGAAGCTCAAATGAATGCACAGTATGTATATAAATAAAGATACAGGTAGAGACCCAGGTGGGAACAACATGACCTCGTATAGTCATTGATACGATATGGGTATGATATAGACTGATATAGATAAAGACACAGATATACAGATGCTGATAAAAGATGCATGCAGACATACATACAAAGAAATTTATATACACATACACAGATACGGGGCTTCCCAGGTGGTGCTAGTGGTAAAGAGCCTGCCTGCCAATGCAGGAGACATAAAAAACACAGCTTTGATCCCTGGAGAAGGAAATAGCAACCCACTCCAGCATTCCGGCCTGGAGAATCCCTTGGACACAGGAGCCTGGTGGGCTAAGTCCATGGGGTCGCAGAGTCAGACACGAATGAAGCAACTTAGCACGGAAGCATACAAATAAAGATGGACACATAGGTAAATAACTAAATCATTAAAATATTCAGACAATTAAAATAGTAAAATACACGGAAAATTCAGAGACAAATTGTACAAGTTGTGTAGTGTTTAACCAGTGGCTTACAGACTGAGGATTGATGCTAACATTTGTTTCAGAAGTTCTATATTCCTATAAGACGCCTCTCATCCCTTCTTTGCAAAGAAAATCACACTGTCCTTAAAATGTCCTTGAAAAGTTTTCATGTGCTTCTATGCTATATTCACAAAGTGGACTCATAAAATCCCAAACAGAAGGCTTCTCAAGATACGCTGAAATGATAATCACCTGTGTGCATATGATAATTTCATAGTAAGTCCCATAGCCATAATGTTAAGAGGACAAGCTCAGGTTTCACAGTATCAATCGAGGCAAAAAGGTGACCCTGTGCCTACTGGTGGAAGAAAGGTCAGGAGTCTGTTCCCTCAAATTTGTGCCTCTTGATTAAAAAAAGTCTAATCCCTTGAATTTATTCATCACCTCCACTTTATAATCATAAGGGCTTTGATGTAGGTCATACCTGACTGGCCTAGTGGTTTTCCCTACTTTCCTCAATTTAAGCCTGAATTTTGCAATAAGGAGCTCAAGATCTGAGCCATAGTCAGCTCCAGGTTTTATTTTTGTGACTGTATAGGAGATCAAACCAGTTCATCCTAAAGGAGATCAGTCCTGGGTGTTCTTTGGAAGCTCCAATCCTTTGGCCACCTGATGCAAAGAACCAACTCATTGGAAAAGACTGATGACTCGATCGGACGTGAGTTTGAGTGAACTCCAGGAGTTGATGATGGTCAGGCAGGCCTGGCATGCTGCAATTCATGGGGTCGCAAAGCGTTGGACACGACTGAGCGACTGAACTGAACTAAACTGATGGCTGGGAAAGACTGAAGGCAGGAGGAGAAGGGGAAGGCAGAGGCTGAGATGGTTGGATGGCATCACCAACTCGATGGACATGAGCTGGAGCAAAGTCCAGGAGTCAGTGATGGACAGGGAAGCCTGGAGTGCTGCAGTCCATGGGACTTAACAATTAGCGACTTAACAACAAGAAGAAGAAATAGAAAAACACTGGGATGAACGGTGAGAGGGAGTGAGCCCCAGGCCATTCTGAAACTTGCTGCCCAGGAGGGTTGCAGATTAATGCAACGAGGGACCGTGAACAACACTGTGACCTCTGCTGGTCCACTGAGGTGGAAGGTGGCATTTTTGCAAGCTGAGTTCCCCCGGGTCAGTGTGCTGAGCAGGGCTGACCCCCAAGAGAGGAAGGGTCCCATGGAAACATATTTGCTGTTCTAGATCTTCCAAGAACAGAATCCTCCTCCCAGGTCCAAACCCTGGATGGGAGTTTTCCTCCAGTGGTTGTACAACCTAGGATGGGTTCCCTGGTGGCTCAGCGGTCAAGATGGAGGGGACCCGTGTTCCATCCCACTCCAGGGCTCTTGCCTGGAGAATCCCACAGACAGAGGAGCCTGGTGGGCTTCAGTCCGCGGGGTTGCAGAGAGTCAAACACGAGTGCGCCACTGACACTTTCAGCTTCACGTGCTAAACACCCACAGCTTCACACCCACTCAGCCCTATGTCTGCGAAGCAAAGACTGACAATCAGTGGAGAAATGACGGAGGCGGCACGGAGCTCCCTTACAGAGAAATTCTAAACAATCCAAGTCAATAGTCTACCATCCAAGACGACCAGCCGGACAGCCCACCTCCTTGCCTCTGTGGACTTTTAAGTGCCTAGATTCCGAAGAACGGTCTGGGAAAACGTGAGCCAGGGTGTGACTTGAATGTGGGAAAAACCCACCTCCTGCCTTCACCAGGTTTTGGAAGGTCAACCTTAGCCTGTGGGTAGGCGATGCCTGGACAGAGTTGAGAAACTCAACTGACCTTTCTGGGTTTCCTTGCCCAGACACGAATCCCAGACGACAACATCACTCAAACTCCAACTGGGGAGCAGGGGGCGGGGAACTCTGTACCTAATATCACGAAGTCATTAATAAAATCACGGAAGAGAAGGTCACAGACGAGAGGAGATGCAGCGGATGGGGCAGACAAATGAATTCAGCCCGATGGGCTGCAGGGGCCTCTGGGACAGAAAAGCAGCATTAGGTGAAAGCTGGGAAAATCCACACAGATCCGGTGTTTAGTTAACAGCACTGTTCCAGTGCTGGTTCCTTAGTCTGACAGACATTCCAGGGCAAAATAAGACATTAGTTAGATTTGGGGGAAACAAGCCGCCGCTGTATTATCTTTACAGGTTTTCTGGTGGAGGGGCGATCTAGAATTTTTAATTTTTATTTTTCCATTGTGCTGGGTCTTCACGGGTGCCTGCAGGCTTTCTTTGGTTGTGGCAAGGGGCGGGCACTGCTCCCAGTTGCGGCTTCTCACTGTCATCGCTTCTCTTGTTGCGGCCGCCTGGCTTCTAGGGCACGTGGGGCTCAGGAGCTGCGACTCCCGGACTTGAGAACACAGGCTCAGCACCTGCATCGTGCAAGCTCAGTTTGCCCTGTGGCGTGTAGGATCTTCCAAGAAAAAGTGCAAGCCGCTCAGTCTTGTCCGACTCTTTGCAACCCCATGGACTACACAGTCCACCGCATTCTCCAGGCCACAGTACGGGAGTGGGTAGTCCTTTCCTTTCTCCAGGGGCTCTTCCCAACCCAGGGATCGAACCCAGGTCTCCCGCATGGCAGGCAGATGCTTATACTAGACTGCAGTCTAGTAAGTGAGCAAGAGAATTATGCCTTCATAAAGAAAATGAAGATCATGGCATCCGGTCCCATCACTTCATGGCAAATAGATGGGGAAACAGGGGAAACAGTGTCAGACTTTATTTTTGGGGGCTCCAAAATCACTGCAGATGGTGACTGCAGCCATGAAATTAAAAGACGCTTACTCCTTGGAAGAAAAGTCATGACCAACTTAGATAGCATATTCAAAAGCAGAGACATTACTTTGATGACTAAGGTCAAGGCTATGGTTTTTCCTGTACTCATGTATGGATGTGAGAGTTGGACTGTGAGGAAGGCTGAGGGGTGAAGAACTGATGCTTTTGAACTGTGGTATTAGAGAAGACTCTTGAGAGTCCCTTGGACTACAAGGAGATCCAACCAGTCCATTCTGAAGATCAGCCCTGGGATTTCTTTGGAAGGACTGATGCTAAAGCTGAAGCTCCAGTACTTTGGCCACCTCATGCAAAGAGTTGACTCACTGGAAAAGACTCTGATGCTGGGAGGGATTGGGGGCAGGAGGAGAAGGGGACAGAGGATGAGATGGCTGATGGCATCACTGACTCGATGGACGTGAGTCTGAGTGAACTCCGGGAGTTGGTGATGGACAGGGAGGCCTGGCGTGCTGCAAGTCATGGGGTCGCAAAGAGTCGGACACGACTGAGCGACTGAACTGAACTGAAAGAATGTCCAGGGACATTCCTCATGGGCCAGTAGTGAGACGTCATGGTCCCAAAGCAGGAGGCCCAGGTTCAATCCTCAGTGATGGGACTAGACCTCACCTGCCGCAACTCGTATATCACAACTAAGACTTGTCATGGCCAGAGAAATGAATGAATATTTCTTTTAAAAAAGAAAACACAAAGTTTCTATCTGGGATAAAACTACACTGCAAGGCTTATAGGAAGAGAAGAGACAGCTTTTCTAAAATCGTTTCATCTCCTCCTAGCAATGTGTGAAACATGGAAAGGTGTAATAAACAAGTGCAATTAACATTTGAAAAAAAAAGAGACAGGCATTGGATTCTTACAGAGAATAATTAAGAATCAAGAGAAAAGGGAGATCAGAGGCAGATAAGCTGCTTTCATAGCAATTCAGAAAAATTTTTTTAGCGGATTCATGTTGATGTATGGCAAAACCAATACAATATTGTAAAGTAAAATAATAATAATAATAAAATCAAATTTTTTAAAAATGGAGGTCCAAGTGACACGTTTTACTTTCGATTTTGAAGACTTCTTTTCCCCCCTGCATCCCCCCAGCTCCTTTCACCGAAAAGATTTGCTTTTTTTTAATCACTGTGAAACAAAATAAAGTCAGTTTTGAAAATGAAATCATATCCTTTGTTTTAGTAACCTGTTTTTCTTCCTTTTTTTATGTGTTTTTACTTTATCTCATCTTTTTGGCCACACCAGTCGGCTTGTGGGGGCAAATGGAATCTTACTTCCTTGACCAGGGATTGAACCCCAGCTTCCTGCATTTCGAGAGCAGAGTCTTAATCGCTAGACCACCAGGGAAGCCCCTCAGTAACCTGTTTGATGAAGTGTCTGACTTCTTAAGCTTCTCACAAAATGGGCAAAAATAGAGATACCTCCCGGGTAGCTCGGATGGTAAATAATCTGCCTTCAATGCAGCAGACGTGGGTTCCATCCCTGGGTCAGGAAGATGCCCTGCAGAAGGGAATGGTAATCCACCGCATTATTCTTGCCTAGAGAATCCCATGGACAGAGGAGCCTGGCGGGCTACCGTCCATGGGGTCGCAGAGTTGGACAGGATTGAGGCACTAACGCTTTCACTTTCCATCTTCATTTCAAGAACCGTGTTTGAAAGGACTGACCCCCTGTATGGTCAGAGATGAGTGAATCACGGGCTCTCTCTATGACTTAAGTTTCCTTCTGTGTAAATGAGTGAATACAAGTGGTCACTCAGTTTCTTAGAAGTTCCCATAACCCGTGATTCTCAAGTATCATCTTATTTTCTCACAAATATCCCAAATGCCTGTACAGCTGACAGAGGTGATTCAATCATGATCTAAGCTTATTTCTACATTCCTGGAATTAAAGATCGACTCCAATGCACACTTGCATAGAATTATTATACCTGCCGTCTCTCCACGCCCAAAAGTGAAACAGCCAAGAAAGGATAAGGCATATTTGAACAGCTTTTTTTTTTTTTTTTAATTTAAGTATTTGTTTCCTTGGCTACATTGGACCTTAGCTGTGGCAGTTCAGTTCAGGCGCTCAGTCGTGTCGGACTCGTTGCGACCCCATGGACTGCAGCAGGCCAGGCTGCCCTATCCATCACCATCTCCCAGAGCTTGCTCACACTCCTATCTACGAAGTCGGTGATGCCATCCAACCATCTCATCTCAGCCGTGGCACTCAGGCTCAGCTCCCTCATGGCATCTTAGTTCCCCGACCAGGGATCAAACCTGCGCCCCTGCCTTGGAAGGCAGGTTCTTAACCACTGGACCACCAGGCAAGTCCCTTGAATAGCGTTCTTAATTTGAAGAGAGGGTTTGTTTTTCCTACTGAGTAGGTCTGGAAGGAAATCAGACCACAGAAGGAGGGGACAGAGGAAAGACGGCTGCGTCGCATTCTGATCTCCTCCGATGAGAGTCGGAGGTCCAGCCGGACCCAGAGGGAACCTCTGGTCCCTCGCCCTGGGGAGGACCCCTTTAGGACCACCTGGGGAATTAATTCCCTCTGAAGAATTGCCACTGATGCCTATCAAGAGAAACCAGAAGAAGCAACAATGACAGCTGGGGAAGAGATAGCTGTTTCAACAGTGGGTAATCCGGGGAAGACTCCTAGCTGTGACTAAACCCCCCTCCCTGGGCTCAGCCCCACACTCCAGGGATGTCTGAGGTCTTCACAGATCATACAGGGTTTGAGGCTGTTCTGTGATTTCTCTAAATCAACACCATGCAGGCAGTGGAAGATGGGAGATACAGTTGACAGTTAAAGATGATATTTCAAGCTCCTTTCCCTTTGACTTTTTCCTTCAGCGACCTTCAAAGAGAGAAAAGGTAAATTTACAGCTTGGAAGGACTTAGCAATAGAACTGTTACCAGTCAGACTTTGTCCATCTCATCAACACATTCCTATCTTTCAGCTGATTCTATTACAGTGTTACACAACTCAGAGCAACTATTCTCTTTCTGTGTGTGAACACAGGGCCTCCCAGGTGGCCGAGTGGTAAAGAATCTGCCTGCCAATGAAGGAGATTGCCAAAGACGTGGGTTCGATCCCTGGTTTGGGAAGATTCTCTGGAGGAGGAAATGGCAACCCACTCCAGTATTCTTTCCCAGAGAATCCCATGCACACAGGAGTCTGGCGGGCTGCAGTCCATAGAGTCACAAAGAGTCAGACACGACTGAAGCAACTCAGCACTCACACAAACACATCTAAGTGAACAAGATGGGGTGGGAAGCAGGCTCACGAGGGAGGGGATATACGTATACATACAGCTGATTCACGCTGTTGTACAGCAGGAACCAACGTAATATAATAAAGCAATTATTTTCCAATTTTTGAAAAAATGTGAATAAAAGAAATGAACAGGAAATCGGTCATCTCTACAAATGCTCAACATGTATCCTGACAATTTAGACATGTATTCAGAGAATTAGGCAACTGCTTATTAATTTAGATGGGACCAGAATCAATACTCCCCCACCCCCAAACTCGTGAAATTAAAACACAGGCTTATTTGTGTCATTTTCATGTAATTTTGATAACTGTTAATAGCTGATCCCCGTTGTTCATCAGAGAGACTTTTCCATCAATAAAAACCATCACGCACACTCAGAGACATTGCTTTATCTGTGAAATTGCTTTAGCAGAATCAATGGAAAACCTCCCCACAAATTGTAAGTGAAGCAACGTGTGAATTGCATGTCCATTCCCATAATACGCTGCTGTTTGATTTCCACTATGACCCCAAATTGTCAGAAGATGCGGGCTGAGATGGGAATTTTCCCAGGATTGCCATCATATTAACATCTCTCCTCCGTCTTCCTGTTTTTATAACAATTGGGGCTTCCCTGGTGGCTCAGACAGTAAAAGAATCTGCCTGCCGTGCAGACCCAGGTTCGACCCCTGGGTCGGGCAGATCCCCTGGAGAAGGGCATGGCAACCCACTCCAGTATTCTGGCCTGAAGAATCCCACGGACAGAGGAGGAGGTGGTTTCTTTACCGCTGAGCCACCAGGGAAGCCGTGGGTGAGCAAACAGGAAATTAATGCAGACAGACCTAGATGGCTAGCTCAGGGCCGGGATACGGATAGCATCCTCAGCCTGCACGAGGACAGACAGACGGCTTTTCCCAGAAGACCCTGGTTAACTCCTTGCTTCTTTAGCAAATCATCTCTCTGCATATTAACCCCAGCAGCCTGTGCTGTTGAAGAAGATAAAATTTAAGAGGGCAGGAGGAGAAGGGGGCGACAGAGGATGACATGGTTGGATATCATCACCAACTCGATGGACATGAGTCTGGGTAAACTCCAGGAGATGGTGATGGACAGGGAAGCCTGGGGTGCTGTAGTCTATGGGGTCGCAGAGAGTCAGACACGACTGGGTGACTTAACAACAACATCATCTGTATCTGAAAGGTTTAGAATTACTGATCTTCTAATATTTCAGCTATATGGCCCTAATGATCTTGCCTTTAACTCTTGGAAAAATATTGATGAACAATGAATAAAGTTGCCATTTTCCTTATTGTTGGCCATAGGACACGAGGAATTAGACACACACACAGACACCCATGCACACACTCAGCCCCATGCACGCACTCAGCCCCATGCACGCACTCACCAGTAGGGAGAGTCTGCTATAAAACCTCTCTGTTCTTAGTCTTGAGTCTGGCTCCTGTTTATGCACCCAATCCCCCCGTCCTCCACCTACTGTTCTCACTGGTGGACCCGTCACGTGGATCATATAAGAAAGATGAACAACTCGGTCTTCAGTTGTGTCTCAGCCCTCAGTAAATGCTGAATAGATGCGGGAAAGCGGAAAGAAGCTGCCCTGGCAACTGAAACCCTTCCCAGTCACCTTAGATCCTGTTAGCTCTGTGTCAGTAAAATATCATAGAAGCCTTCAACATGATTCCGGTTCCACAATTTAGGGAACACTCGTTTCCAAGAATCTCGAATTACGTGACGTCTCCTGAATCCATCAGCGTGGGGTTTCTCAAATCCTCAGGGTGCCTGTTTTCAGTGTAAAACTCCAGACCCAAGTATGACGAGTGAGGTTTTCCAGAATTATTTGATGTGGGAGTCTCCTTAAAAGAGAACCCCTTCAAGATGTGGTATGTATATTTACATACGATGGCTACTCCTCAGCCACAGACAAGAATGAAATCGTGCCATCTGCAGTCATGTGGATGAACCTAGAGAGGACCATACAAAGTAAAGGAAGCCAGACAAACATCCTAGGATATCGCTTATATGTGGAAGCTAAAATAGGACATCAAAGAACTTAGCTACGAAAGACTCACAAAGATGACAGATATGTGGTTGCCGATGGGGAGAGGATAGGGGCTTCCCTGGGGGCTCAGATGGTTTAAAAAAAAAAATCCACCTGCAATTCGGGAGACCTGGGTTCCATCCTTGGGTCGGGAAGATCCCCTGGAGGAGGGCATGGCAACACACCCCAGTATTCTTGCCTGGAGAATCCCATGGACCGAGGAGCCTGGTGGGCTACAGTCCATGGGGTTGCAAACAGTCGGACATGACTGAGCGACTAAGCACACAGAAGGCAGGGAAGTGACTGGCTGGGAGTTTGCACTTAGCAGAGACAGTATACATGGATAGAAAACAAGGTCCTCCTTACTGTAGAGTACAAGGAACTATACCCAGTAGCCTGTGATAAACCATCATGGAAAAGAATATGAAAAGCTATATATATATATATAAATATATGAAAGTAATATATATTTATATATATATAAACTGAATCAATTTTCTGCAGAGCATAAATTAACACAACACTGCAGACCCATTTTATTCCAATAAAATAAATTTAAGAAAAGGGAATCCCTGATTTGGGAGCTCTTGTCAAAGACAAGCTGAAACGTCTATGAGAGGTGGTGGAGTCTGAGACAACTATCTGACATTTTATCATCTTTGAGACTGTGTTACATCAGGATCCATGGTATTTTTCAGGCCCACAAAATTGCTGAAATACACCACTGTTGCCTATCAATTTTTATAGTGACTGTACGAAATGGCCATTCATTAGCTAGATTCACTACTTTATGTTTTTTTTTTTTAAACAGTATTTTATGAGCCCTCAATTCTTTGTTGAATCAAAATAATCTGTTTCATATATGTTTTCACTCACATGATGTACTAAAATGAAAAATCAATGTTTCACAAATATATGGTTTGACAACTTTGAAAGCTCCACGAGGCTAAACAGACAGGGCATGTGAAGGATTCTATTCCACTGTCATGGAAAATCTCCTTAGCCATTTCATTTTGCTCTTCTTTCCTGACTAATGGAAAGAATTATCCTCTATCTAATTACCTTCATTGGTCCTTTAATCCTTTAAGGACCTCTGAGTCCTCATTACTCAGTCAAGCAGAAGAAAGACGAGGAGGAGAGGGAAGGAGAAAAGAAGAAATAAAAAAAGGAAAATTCACAGTACATACGGAGAAATGGGAAGCGGTGACATACACACGAATTAAATATCTTAACAACATTCTCATGATCATTTACATACATAGGCAAGCTTTTTTGAGGAAGCGTAGTGTTGGAGAAGACTCTTGAGAGCCCCTTGGACTGCAAGGAGATCCAACCAATCCATCCTAAAGGAAATCAGTCCTGAATATTCATTGGAAGGACTGATGCTGAAGCTGAAACTCCAATCCTTTGGCCACCTGATGCAAAGAGCTTACTCATTAGAAAAGACCCTGATGCTGAGAAAGATTAAAGGCAGAAGGAGAAGGGGATGACAGAGGATGAGCTGGTCGGATGGCATCGCTGACTCAATGGATGTGAGTTTGAGTAAGCTCTGGGAGTTGGTGACGGACAGGGAGGCCTGGCGTGCTGCAGTCCATGGGGTCACAAAGAGTTGGACACAACTGAGCCGCTGAACTGAACTGGTGCCTAATTCCCCTCTACAATACGAGGACTAAATTTCCTTCCAGACTTGCACCTTGGACGTGCTCAAGAAAAGTGATGAAGGGAAGAAGGAATAGAAGTTTAAAACCAGTTTCTAGGAAAAGAGATGCACACTTTCTTTCCTGCCCAATTTCTTTCCTGCCAGTGCTGAAAGGATCTCCATTCCTGAGCCAGCATACTGACTTCCCACCCAGAAGAAGACCCCCAAAAGACACCTCGCCAAGAGAAGCTACTCAGATGGAGAGACGGGGGACCACCACCACCGCCCCGGGTCCGTGGTGCCCAGCACTGATTTCCTGAGACTTCTGTCCAGGCTGACATAGATTCTGGGTCTTGCATTCTAAGGGCAGAAGAAACCTACCATGGTTGACTTGATACATATGTTCCCAACTGACATAGGTTGCCCACTAAGTATCAGTTAGTTATGTTTCAGTGAGGGCTGTAATAAGCCTGTTACCATAGCAACACTCAACTTCACTTGAGTGGGAAGTGGGAAGTTTCTGGGGACCATTAAATGGAGATTCTGGGGACCAGCCTGGAAATGGACTGGCCACATATGACAGAGTTTCTTCTGGAAAATGCCCATCAAACTATCCATCCATCCATCCATCTCTCTATATAATCTATATCTACCTCCATCTTATATATATCTTATTAATTCCTTATATAGGCTAAGCTTCGTTTATGTTACATAACACAGCTATATTTCTATAATACATTGTTTAGTTTTCAAGTCATATCTGGCCCTTCTGCGACCCCAGGGACTGCAGCCCACCAGGCTCACGTCCATGGGTATACTCCCGGCATGAATACTGGAGTGTGTTCTCATTTCCTTCTCTCTGTAAGACATTATGTAGCTACATGAATTTGATTCATTATGGATATAAAGGCTTTCCAATAGATGTTGAAATAAAGCATGTTTTGATGAGTTTTTCTTATCAGTTATATAAACTATATACAAATTCAATTTTGCATATGCATAACACAGACTATATATAAAATAGACAACCAACAAGGCCTTACTGTATAGCATGGAGAACTCTCCTTAACATTTTGTAGTAACTTATAGGGAAAAGATTCTGAAAAGATACAAACACACACACACACGTATGTTATATATATATATGTAAGTTATATATATATATATATATAAGTTTACGTATACATATGTANCACCCATATATCTATTTGAATCACTTAGCTGTATACACTAATGCAACATTGCAAATTTAAAAATGCACTGTATAAATATAATTATATAAATATATAAATGCAAGACAGCAATAATTATATACACATATATTGAAATTAAGTTTAGCTAGTTTACTGGATGAAGGCTTTCTAGATACGATTTGCCAATGAAATGATTTTGTATGAGAAACGGCTCTGTGATGTCATCTGTAACTCTCCTGAGACCCCCTGTGCCTACATGGCAGTGGACAGACATGTCAGGGACTTAAAGTCTATTTAAGTCCATTTGCTATTGAGGTCTTTGCTATATATATGTAGCTGTATGTGTATATATATATATATATATATGTGTGTGTGTGTGTGCTATATAGCTATTTATATATTTGCTATATAAGTCTGTTTGCTATTACATGCAATCTGATTTCCAAAGAACCCACTGCTGGAGACACAGTGGCAACCTAGGTCTGGAAACTCTGAGGCGTTAATTCACCACTGACCCGTCTTTCTCAGGGGCTGGGGTGTTGTCCACGCTTCTCGGTAGGTGCGCTGTGGTGGAGCGGTCCACGTGGAATGCATGGGAACGGCAGGAAGGCAGGGACCCCAGGCCACAAAGAGATTCTCCTGAGCTGCCCCACTCTGGGGACTTGCAGCTTCTCAGGGTTTAGGGAACGTGAACCCAGGCTTTGTGTGCTGTGCTGATACAAAGCTCCTTGGACCGTGCCAATCGAGTGAATGGCAACAGCCTCTCATCAGCGCCCTTGCACACCGAGAAAGACACAAAGGCTGGCATCTCCTACCAGGCAGATAAAAGGGCTATTTAGTTTTGTCTTTTTATAAAAAAAAAAAAAAAAGAGTATCTGGTTTGATCCTCAGGGGGAAAAAAAAAGTCAATTTCTGCATCCCAGTTATGCAAGCTGGTGGAATATGAATGAGCACGAAGGGGCTATCTGATTTCACTCCTACCACACAGAGGGGCTCACCCTGGGTGTGCACAATGATACCCAGCTGGAAAGCATCACTCATATCGGAAGAGAAAGCTTCCGGGAAAATTAGAGAAAGTACACGCGTGCCCCTCAACACACACTCGCAAACTCTTTCAGTCTCATGACTGAGGTCTCAACATCCTGTAACAAATCTTAACAGCAAAATACATGAAACAGAATCTGCATATGTGTAAATGGACCACTGTGCTGTACCCTTGAAAGGAACGCAACGTTGTAGCTGGGTCACTATGGTGTAGCCCTGAAGCTAATGCAACGTTGTAAATCAACAAAACGCCAATAAAATAGATAGATACATGCATATGTATAGCTGGATCCCGATGGTATACCCCTGAAGCTAACGCAACGTTGTAATCAACTACACTTGAATAAAACACAGAGATACACGTATATAAAAGACACCTCCTCCCGGGAAGAAAAGCTCCCACAAACCTATACAGCAAGATGGGGGGGCAATAAGACAAACACACTACCGTCCTATAAGTGCTAACAGGCACAGAAAAAGTGACTCGATCCTGGTAACTAAGAGAAATGCAAATCAAGGCCACAGGGAGATATCACCCTCAAAAGGGTCAGAGCAGCCGTCATCAAAAAAGTCTTGCAGACGGTAAACAGGCGTGGGAAGAAGGGAGCTCTCCCACACTGTTGGACGGAATGTGAATCGCTACAGCCCCGGTAGCGAACAGGATGGAGGCTTCTCAGAAAACTTAAAAAGAGAACCACCATATGACCCAGCAATCCCACTCCTGGGCGTGTATTCAAGAAAACACAAAAACTTTTCATTCAAAAAGACACACGCACCACCCCTCCAACCATAATATTCACAGCACTGCTATTTACAATAGCCAAGATATGGACACAACGCAAGTGTCCATCGATGGCTGAATGGGTAAAGAAGATGCAATGTACGTACACACACACACACACACACACACAGAAACATACCCACAATGGAGTACGACTCAGCCATAAAAAAAAGGATGAAACGATGCCATTTGGAGCAACGTGGATGGGCCTAGAGATGACCATGCCAAGCGAGGTAAGGGAGAGACAGAAAGGCAAGTATCGTGACATCACTTACACGTGGAATGGAGAAAAGGGCACAGATGAACTTATCTGCAGAACAGACTCACAGATGTAGAAAACAAACAGATACTCTTTGCCTCGTACCTGAAACTAACAAAACATTTTAAACCAACTCTGAAACAAAGTGTGCGTCACTCAGTTGGGTCCAGCTCTTTGCGACCCCATGGACTGAGGCTCCTCTGTGTATGGGATTCTCCAGGCAGGAATACTAGAGTGGGTTGCCATTCCCTTCTCCAGGGGATCTTCCTGGCCCAGGGATCGAACCAGGGTCTCCTGCATTAGAGGCAGATTCTTTACCATCTGAGCCACTCGTAAGCAGGTAAATCAACTATACCTCAATTTAAAAAAAAAAAGGAGGGATAAGCTGCTGTTATAAAGAGATAAAGATATACTGATCAGCACAGGGAATTGCGTTGCGTAATGTGTAAACATACCGAATCACTGTGCTGTCCGTGGGAAACTAGGAAAATTAGGCAAGTCAACCTAAATTCCTTTAAAAACGAGCTTTTGCTTTCCCACCATCTA